>ML826706.1:42205-99021 GCA_009831015.1 Picea engelmannii
TCTATTACACAGAGTATTTCCAACTTTTCCCTGCAGCCTACTTGGCTGTTCATTTGTTGTTGCATACATGCAATAATCAAACACAGAGCATAAATACTTTGTCTCCTCCTTCACATGTTTTCTATAGATGAACTTAAGTTTCTGATACCATTTGACTATCTCCTTTATCTCCTCCTTCACCTGATGTCTGCAAGAAAAATTATTTCTATGATATCACTTGATGCAGAACCCCCTTCTCTCCCTCGGGGCTACGCGACCTCGCGGTCTAGGATCGCTCAAATCAAGGAGTTAGATTGACTCTTCGGGCCTTTATTAGACCCTAATCAATCTACATAGGTCCCCTTTCCTTCAAAGTTCAGGTTCTGTCAAACCTACGGGCTCTTTCCTGGCCTCTTCGAAGAATTTAAATAATAGACACTAGCTCCCCTCGCTAGGTCCTTTCCTCCACATATGACCTTAGGCTATGCCCTCACGTAAGCACATGATTGCGGGGTGGCCAAGAGTGGTTTGAGACCACACCGCTTTTCTCCCTGCAATTCACTACCAGTTTCCACATATCCCTTTGGCAATACCGTGGTTTTAATTGCGGCCCACTCTAACAATTTTAAAACCCGATCACTTTTTTTCCCCACCATTAAGCATGACCATCGATCTTGTGATCTCAGGCGTTGCCTCTGGATCGATGGCTAAGATCTGTCCTCTCTCTACCTTGTGAAACTATCAATCAATGACCATTTTCCTCCTTTCGCATGCACTAGCATATCTACACGATCTATCGACGCGTGCCCTCCTTCCAAACCAATGACTACGATTGATTTCTCCCTTCAGGCTTTGGGAGTTTCAACTCTCAACTCTTGCTTCCTCCATAGTACTTCCAAATGAAGTTGATGATATGTCAACGTGTGTCCCTCACAGATCGATGACTATGGTTCACTTCGACTCTTTGGACTTCAGGAGTTTCAACTCTCAGTCTTCTCTTTCTCATGGAGGGATTTCACTTGAAGACAACGGATTTCCGCCACGCGTCCCTCTGGATATAATGGTCTAGATTCACTTCGGCTCTTCGGGGTGCTTTCACCTGAAGTTCATAGATCTCTGTTGTGTGCCCCTCTAAATATGACGGCTATGATTTACTTCGGCTCTTCGGGGTTTGGGAGTTTCAACTCCTCAACTGAAATCTTTGAAGTGATTTTCCCCGAAGCCTCAAATCTATTGACACGTACCCCCCCTAGTGACCAATGGCTAGGATCTACTCTTTGACGATTTCTCTCTATCCTAGTGTACAAACTTCTGAAGTTGTATATATTGTGCCACCTATCCCTCTGGATGATGGACAATCCCTAATCACTTTGGGACTTCATGACTTTGGCAAGTCCGCTCTCCTGTGCACACAAAGGGTTAAGGCCTGTGCACCTTACCTGGATCGGATGACTGTCGATCTTTTGCGCTCATATCCAACAGATGGGATATTTCCTTCTCCTCATTCGTTCCTTCTTTGTCCTGGACCCCAATCTGACAGTTCAGATCTCTTCCTGCAGCCGATCTGACGGTTGTTCTCCTGAGCTTCTTTGTTCTCCCGGACTTGGGAAATTTTCTAAGTGTTCAAAGATTTTGGTCTTTGAACCTTCTCTTGCGAAACTGATTGAAAGGTTCTCAACTCCACTTTTCCTCTTGATATTTGACAATGAAGATTGTCCTCGACTCTGGCGCACACTTGCACTCTGCGCGCAAACTTGCACTACTCCTCCTAAGCTTGTGAATCTTGGAATAAGTTCACTTCTGCACACACTCCTTGCATTGTCTTTCTTGAGCTTTTTCCTACTCGAGTTCTAATATTTCAGTCCCTTTATTCCTTAAAGGGATTCTTGTGCCTTCTCAACAACTTTTTCTCAATGTGCACTTACAGAGCTTTATAGAGTATTCAACAAATTTGTAAATACCTTCCTCTGATACTCTTCTCTTTGAACTTGACAGAGAGTTCTTTTTTGCCCACTTGCACTTGCTCAATGCCCACCTGGAAGAGCTCTACATAGTTCTTAGTGACTCTGTCTCTCTATGCTTCCCCTACATAGCTTACCCTCCAAGGTATTCAACAACCTTGAGGTTTCCCTTGAATTGTTATCGCTCTGGTGCACCCTCCTGGCACGTTCTTTTCTGACTCCACAGAGTTCAGATACACACTCCTTTCATTGGCTACAAAATCTCCAATGTTCTGTTGTGCACTCCTTGCACAGCCTAAAGAATCTAGAATGATGTCTCAAACTCAACAAATTTAGAGAAATCTATCTTCCTACTGTAGAGGAAATCTATCATACATCTACATCATACATTCATGAAACACATAAACAACCACGTGTAGGAAAAACTGATGTCTTTTCATTAATATGAAAATTTGATTACAATATGTGTAGGTTGGACTTCCACAGAGTCTCAACTCTCTCAAGCTCCCTCAAAGAACTATTCTATCTCATATTTCCTCCTCTGAGGATTTCTAACTAACTTGCAGCTACCTCCTATTCAGTAACAATACTCCTCCAGCATCCTCATTTGGGCATACAATGCATCTACATATACCAAAAGCTTCCTAGGGTTCCCTCCGACTACCTATCTTCTCGAAAGAAGATAACTACCCCTTAATAATCGTTACATTAAAGTCTAGGACTCAAACTCCCAGATCACTCATGATCATTCAATCCCAAGAGTTTTGATCTTCTTCAGTTTTCAATCAGTTCAAGAAAGATTTGCAGGAAACACCAATGTTTCATATTCCAAAATGCGCTAAGGCACCAAGTTGTCTCTCCACGTGTGATTGCTGAGGATGCTCCTACATCAAGAATAAAACACAGTCTTCGATCTTTTCTTTAATCATCTTTGTAGGTGGATCATCATATTCAACTGCATGGGCATGGTGTCTTTTGTTATTTCTCTTCTTGTATTCTTCTCTTCTAGCTGGACAATTCTTAGCAATATGTCCCATATTATCACAATGGTAACATTGATAAGAGGAGAAATCCTTTTATCTTCTTTGACCTTTCTGAAACTTCTGGAATCTTCTTGGAGGGTGAGATTATTTATGAGAATGGTTGAATCTCTTTGGGGAGTGAGATTCCTTATGTAGGTGGGTCTCCTTCTGGAAGTGAGACATTTTATTTCCTCCTTTAGCATGAGTAGTTAGGGATTTATATTCATCTCTTGAAAGAAATGTTTCTCTATTAGCTACTCTTTCTTCTTCCTGGACACATTCTTCCCAAAGACTGTCAAAATGTAGTTTTTCCTTTCTGGCACAAATAGTTTGGATGAAGGAATCCCAAGGTCTTGTGAGACCATTAAGAGATATCAATACGGGTTCATCTTCATCCAAGTTGTCTCCAATTGCTTCTAGTTTTTCCTTGAATTGAGAAACCCTAGAGAAGTAGTCATGAACGATTTCTCCTTTCTTCATCTTTGTATTGTTGAGTTGGTTTCTCAGATTCATCTTCCGGTTGATGTTCCTTCCTTCATACATTCTAGTTAGGGCATCAAAAATTTATTTTGGAGTATACTTAGAAACCACTTGAGGGATCAAGTGACCTTTGATAAAGTCTGCAATGATTCTTTTGGCCCTAACCATATCCTTTTGGTACTTTGCTTTAACTGTAGCATCTGCAGGTTCTGGTACATTTTCCTTGATGAATATTGCAAGATCATTCTCTTTAAGAATGAGTGCATTCCTATACTTCCAGGCATGGAAGTTATCCACACCTTCTAACTTGTCAACAAGCTTGGTGCTTCTAAACATCTTGACCTGGGGCTAGGAAAATGACCAAAAATTGAAAGTGCTCAGAAATTAAATCTGAACTTAACAAGAGGTGCGCTTGGCTGAGGTGAGTAGATTGGTGCAGTCTGTTTTCTGAAAATCCAACTTTTACCCCTTGAAAATGAGCCTGCGCAAATCTAGACTGGTACTTCTGGTACTAGTTCTGATTTCTTGGTTTTCTAGTTTTCTGGTACCAGTGAAAACTAGGGTTTCACTTTCCGGGAGTTCTTTCCACTGAAAAAGTGCGCTCAAGATGCCAATGAGTTCGCTAGGCTAGGGCACACTTCCTAGATTAGTTTTAGGCTGAAATTCTCTCCCAATAAAAAGCCCTAATTTTCTTGTACGAAAACAATGACGTTTTTGGTAACCCAGTGAAAGGTGCTCTATTCAGTCAAGCTCTGATACCATGTTAAATTTAGATTTGCTATTAAGTTCTTTTCAATTTACTAGACAATAATAACATTAGCAGGATCACTAAAAGATGCATAATCACAAGGTACACATCATTTATTCTGGGAAACCCTCATGGGGGAGAAAACCCAACAAAAACTTCCTTAATATAGATTGCCAATACAATGCCAAGATAATAAACCAAACACTAGAGAATATCCAACACTGAGGAATGTGCCTCTCTCTCTTCTTTCTGCAATTGCAGCTTCCTTCAAACTTGTGCATTGGATGAGTGACTTCATTGAGTGAGTGAATGAGGCACTAGCCTCTCTTATTTATACTAGTTGGCATGTGATAGGGTGGTGTCTCTTCATCAAGTAGGGCCGACTTCTTCACTTAGTGGCTAAAACCACTTTAATTAGGCTTGCGGGCTGACTTCTTAATTAAAAACATATAATTAGGGTTTGACCAATCCACAAAAGGGGATTTGGTCATATAAAATGTCTGACATGATCAATCCACCAAAGGGGATTGATCTATTTAATAATAACTCAATACTAAGTAGAATATTCTTTGCAGTTACAACATTTCAACAGATATCTCGTTGGAAAGGTATATTCGAGGACTACACATTGTGCAATCAAACTGTAACTTCATTTATAGTTTTATTGTGGCGAGCCCTAAAAACGTTGTTTAGGGCCTCAAAACGGCCTCGGAAGTTCAGGATCCAAAAACTAGGAAAAAACTGTCAAACTGAAAAACTGTCAAGATGAGCCAGTTGGAATAGGTGGGTGGTCACCGATATCCACCTGGATCAAGGGTGGTTGGGTACATTACAATGAGCATAGAGTAAATCAATGATCCATGACCCATATCCATGAGCATCAGTTGCAACTAACTAATTTTATCATCATTTTGAATAGTCCACTTAGCACTCATTGCATCGGGTGATGCTCACAAAGGAGAAGAACTAGGATTGAAACTAGTGAAATGAATTGCATAACTTCAATCATCACCTCTGGGGCTTGTACCCCATAACCAGGGCTTCTTGGGAAGGTTACCCATCCCAAAACTCCTCTCACTCAAACACACTTAACCATGGAGATTTTATCCATAGTCAAGCCTACTTAGCTTACTACTACATTTGCAAAACCATAGAAAGTATTTTTCCTTATAAACTATTCAATGAGAGATCCCTTGAATCTTTTTATTGAAGCATGAAAGGGATTTTGCAGTACAACATATGAGATATCATTTTTTGGATTGAGTTTGTGTAGAGTAATTCCTTGATCCATGACCCATATCCATAAGCATTAAGCACGCTTGAGATAAAGGAGTTTTAGGATGGGTGCCCTTCATAGGTAGTCTTGGTTACTAGGTGCAATCCTTAGAGGTGATGATTGACATTATGTGATTCATTTTGCTAGTTTCAATCCCACTTCTTCACCTTTGTAAGCATCACTCGATGCAATAAGTGCTAAGTGGTGTAGTCAAAATATGAGAAATCTAGAGTGTTAGAGGAGTTTTGGGATTGGTGACCTTCCTGAAAAGTTATGGTTGCTAGGTGCAAGCCCCAGAGGTGATGATTGGGGTTATGTGATTCATTTTTCTAGTTTCAATCCTACTTCTTCATCCTTGTGAGCATCGCCCAATGCAAAGAGTGCTTAGTGGACTACTCAAAATATGAGAAAATTGGTTAGTTGCAACTAATGCTCATGGATATGGGTTATGGATTAGTGAATCAATATACACAAAAAATCCAAAAAATGATATGTCATATGTTGGACTGTGAGAGACCCTCAATGCTTAAATAAAAAGAGTCAAGTGAGCTCTAACTGAATAGTTTATAAGGAACAATAATTCCTAAGGTTTTGCAAATGGGGTAGCAAGCTAAGTGGGCTTGACGATGGGGGAAAACTCCATGGTTAAGAACACTTGAGCCAGATGAGTTTTGGGATGGGTGACCTTCCTTGGATGTCTCAGTTACCAGGTGCAAGCATCGCCAATGATGATTGAAGCTATGAAATTTATTTCACTAGTTTCAATCCCACTTCTTCACCCTTATGAGCATCATCTGGTGTAATGAGTGCTAAGTGGACTATTCAAAATCATGAGAAAATTGGTCAGTTGTGATTGATACTCATGGATATGGTTCATGGATTAATGAATCAGCATACATATATAGTACCAAACATGAAATTTATGGTGTTAATTTGTAGATTTCAAAAAATCTGTAGACATCATCCCGAGAGAGAAATTGTGGGAGAGGTTAGTAGAAATGAGAGTGCTAAATAGTGGGAGGGAAGAAATACATGAACTATACGAACATGCAAATGGAAAAATCAAAACCGAGAAGGCGTTATATCAAAGCTTCAATAGTGATATGAGGGTGAAGCAACATCATCGTCTCTTCACCACACTTTTCAGGCTCTAGATAAAAAAACAAGAACACTAGATAAACACAAAATGTGGGAGGGCATGAGTTTAGTAGATAATAAAATAAGAATCTTACTTTACACATATGAATTGGAATTTATGGCTAGAGAAAAATGCATCCTACAAGCACATCTTAGAATGTTGGAGACCTTCTAGACATTGGTAGTGATGTGTGTGAACCCAAAGAAAACCAAGGTAATAAGGTTCTCACTCAAAATGGAAAGAAAAACGTAGTCCAAAATTAACTTCACCAGAGAACTACCAATGGTAACCCAAGACTGTAATGTACCTACATAAAATATATAAATTATGCACAAATTTAGGAAAATTAGGGGGAAAATGGAAGGAATTTTTGAAATAGATGCCCACCTTGATCAATCCAACGAGGTAGACAATGAAGAAAAATCTTCAGCAAAGGCTTGCACAATTAGTCGTGAAGATGAAGAAGAAGAGAAAAATGAGCATGGAGACATCGCCTAGCTCTCTCCCACCCTTCGGATTACCAATTCCCTTTAAAAAGTCCAAGACGAACATGAAAATAAATGTGCACCAATGCTTTCAAAGTAAGATTGCAAAAGATTATGATATAAACGAATTTGAAGAAATTATCCAATACCTACCCCCAAGATTTAGAGATATTGTTTGATCTAGATTGGATCATTATATTATTCGTCATGTATCTCGATGATTTCAGAGTGGAAAAAATTGGAGGAATCGGCTTGCAGGGTCATTTTAGTGGCAAGTCCCAGTTTGGAAAATTGGGGTCTAGAACCTTCTAGAGCCATTTTGAGGCATTAAACGATGTTTTTTGGGGTTCTTGTGTTAAAAAAAAATTCACACCCCCTTAACAGTGTTCTACACTTCAATACCTTTCCAACGATGAAACTGTGCATCAATAAGAGCTCGTACGCAAAATTTATGCCTCCCACAAGTTGACCTATCATGTTGACCACCATGGTACAAAAGGATGCCACGTTATCCCCCGTTACTCATGCATATGGGGCTATCCATGTGAGGAAATTCAAGAAGAATATAGAAGGTCCAAAACCTTATCACAATTGAAGGTTGAGGAAGTCCAAACCCTAACCCTATATGGCTATTGAGCTATGTTAAATAAAAAGCCTCTAGGAGGAGAAGGGGTTCCATTCTATGGTATTGTATTTTTGTTCCATAGTAGAGTAGAACAACTGGGAGTGAGAAATTAGAGAGCATAACAGAGGGGGTTAATGTTCTGTAGCAAAGTAATAGTCCATAGGTCTTAGGTAACTCCATAGATATTTATTTCTTAGGTAAAAGGAATATTAACCTTGAAATGCATGCAAAAATAGTTGGGGAGGACTTTCTTGAGTGCCAAGTGGCAAGTTAGAGACATACATACTTATTCCTTGTTTTTCAGAGTTGTCCATCATTCTACCACCACTCTACCTAAGAGGAAGTTGCAAGAGTAATGGAAAAAATCTTCTAATGGGGGATGAATTGTATTTATATTATGAAAACTGATACTGAGAATCCCTATAGATTCCAGCATTGAGATTTTTCTAGCTAGTCTGTGTTGAAGCCTGGTAAGGGGTGTGGTAGCCCAAGGGGTTGCATTGTAGAGAAGGGGATCCACCCTTTGGTTTGTGAAGAATGAAGGGGGAAAGAGATTTAGTGATTGGGATGTTGGCATGAGTGAATAGGATGGAAATTAGTGGGAATTGGGTTGAGAGAATACTTGTTTGTCCTTGTGGACTCATAGCCCCAACTCAGGGGTGGCCTAATGAAGAAAGACCTCATGCAATAGTGCATATGGCTGGGAGGAATGTACCATGTCAATATCCAATTGTTGTCTTTCATTATTAAAGATAAGTGTTCTATTATTTGTTCTCTATGTTGTTTATTATGTATAAAACTGGGTTAAATTGTTGTTTTCTTAAATAATAGTTCTGCATTTTATATTTATGTATGGTTACATGAATTGCATGGGTCTGCATGTCATTTTGCATGTATAATTTCATCATATGGAAGAGTGGAATAGTTATATGGTATCATGGTTTAATGGTATGACAAATTTATGGAAATTGGAGAAAATTTGCAAGTACTCCACCATCCCAGTTGATACAGGGTTGGTTGGGTATGTTACAATGAGCGTAGAGTAAATCAATGATCCATGACCCATATCCATGAGAATTAGTTGCAACTGGCTAATTTTCTCATCATTTTGAATAGTCCACTTAACACTCATTGCATCGGGTGATGCTCACAGAGGTGAAGAAGTGGGATTGAAACTAGTGAAATGACTTGCATAACCTCAATCATCACCTCTAGGGCTTGTACCCCATAACCGAGACTTCTTGGGAAGGTTTCCCATCCCAAAAATCCTCTCTCTTAAACATGCTTAACCATGGATGTTTTCTCCATAGTCAAGCCTACTTAGCTTACTACTTCATTTGCAAAGCCTTAGCAAGTATTTTTCCTTGTGAACTATTCAATGATAAGTCCCTTTACTCTTTTTATTTAAGTGTGAAAGGGATTTTGTAGTGCAACATATGAGATATCATTTTTGGGATTGAGTCTGTGTAGAGTAATTCCCTAATCCATGACCCATATCCATGAGCATTAAGCACACTTGAGCTAGAGGAGTTTTAGGATGAGTGACCTTCATAGGTAGTCTTGGTTACTAGGTGCAAGCCTCAGAGATGATGATTGACATTATGTAATTCATTTTTCTAGTTTCAATCACACTTCTTCACCTTTGTAAGAATCACTCGATGCAATAAATGCTAAGTGGTATATTCAAAATTTGTGAAATATGGAGTGTTAGACGAGTTTTGGGATGGGTGACCTTCCTAAAAAGTCTCGGTTTCTAGGTACAAGCCCCAGAGGTGATGATTGAGGCGATGTGATTCATTTTTTTAGTTTTAATCCTACTTCTTAATCCTTATGAACATCACCCAATGCAAAGAGTTCTCAGTGGACTACTCAAAATATGAGAAAATTTATGGTGTTGTTTTGTTGATTTCAAAAAATCCTTAGACATCATCCCGAGAAAGAAATTATGGGAGAGTTTGGTAGAAATGAGGGTACTAAATAATGGGAGGGAAGAAATATATGAACCATACAAACATGCAAATGGAAATATCAAAACCAAGAAGATGTTTATCAAATCTTCAATAGTGATATGAGGGTGAAGCAACATCGTCTCTCCACCACACTTTTCAGGTTCTAGATAAACAAACAAGAACACTAGATAAACACAAAAGGTGGGACGACGTGAGTTTAGTAGAGATTAAAATAAGGATATCACTTTACATAGAAGATCTGGCATTCATGGCGAGATAATTTTTCATCCTACAAACACAACTCAAAATGTTGGATACCTCTACACATTGGTAGGGATGTGTGTGAACACAAGAAAAACCAAGGTAATAAGGTTCTCACTCAAAAGGGAAAGAAAAATGTAGTCCAAACTTAACTTCACTGGAGAATTACCAGCGGTGACCCAAGACTATAATGTACCTACATAAAATATATATATTTTGCACAAATTTAGGAAAATTAGGGAAAAAATGGAAGGAATTTTGGAAAGCGATGCCCACCTTGATCCATTCAACGAGGTAGCCAATGAAGAAAAATATTCAACAAAGGATTTCACAGCTAGTCATGAAGATGAAGAAGAAGACCCAAATGAGGATGGAGACATTTCCTAGCTCTCTCCCACCCTTCAGATTACCAATTTCCTTCAACAAGTCTAAGAAGAACATGAAAATAAATGTGCACCAATGCTTTTTCAAGGTAAAATTGCAAAAGATAATGATATAAATGAATTAGAAGAAATTGTCCAATACGTACCTCCAATATTTAGAGATATTGTTTGATCCGGATTGGATCATTATATTATTTGTCATCTATCTTGATGCTTTCAGAGTGGAAAAATTGGAGGAATTAGCTTGCAGGGTCATTTTAGTGGCAAGTCCCAGTATAGAAAATAGGGGTCTGAAACCTTTCAGAGTTATTTTGAGGCATTAAACGATGTTTTTTGGGCTCATGGTGCACAAATTTGATGCACACCCCCTTGAAATTTTTCTACACTTCGAGACCTTTCCAATGGTGTAGACCATGCATCAGTTAGAGCTCATATGCAAAAGTTATTCCTCCCACAAGTTGACCTATCGTGTTGACCACCATAGTACGAGAGGATGCCACGTCAGCCCCCTCTTAATCATGCATATGGGGCTAGACACATGAGGACATTCAAGAAGAATCTATAAGATCCAAAATATTATCACAATTGACGGTTGAGGAAGTCAAAATCCAAACCCTAGACAACTATCGGGCTATGTTAAATACCAGGCCGCTAGGAGGAGAAGGGGTTCCATTCTATGTTATTGTATTTTGTTCCATGTCAGAGCATAACAATCGGGAGTGGGAAATTAGGGAGCACAACAGAGGGGGTTAATGCTTTGTAGCAACTTAATAGGCCACAATTCTCAGGTAACTCCATATAGAGTGCTTCTCCTTTGTACTTGCATTATTTCCATACCAGAGAAAAGAGAGCAGAGAAACCTTACCTTCTAGCTGGGTTTTCTCTCGTAAGGGTTTCCCACAACAAATAGTTGTGTTATTTTGTGGATGGTGTGATTGTATTTCCCTTTTTTCTATTTTCCACATTTTATTTATTTCACCCATAAGTAGAAAATTAGTAACTAAAGATTCTGGAATCTAAAGAATTTAACCTTCATAGTGTAGATTTCAATATTATTTATCATATCTATTGTGACGAATTGTCTAGTGGAATATCCACAACAGTTTACAAATCATTGTTGCTAGTTCAATATCCATGGATTGTTTCAATCTCATAAACAATAATCTTATAAGAGATCAAATCCTTCCAACTCCTCATATTTGTCTACACCCTTTCTTTCTCAATGCTAAATCTCATTCTCAATACTAAGTGACTTGGACCCATTGTGAATAGAGTTCTACATTTGGTTGATAGTCTTCCCCCACCACCATCAAACTACAATCTTATTTTCCATGTAATGAAGAAGGGTTGAACTTGCAACATGAATGAAGTCAAGTTTCTTGACTTTTCCATATGAGACAAGAAACTATCATGATTTCATAGTCAAGCATTGGAAAGACTTGCATTATTAACCTTTCCTCATTTCATACCCCATTACGAATCTTCTAGTGGACAACCCTTTAGGGTAGTAGTTGGAGAAAAGGTGGTGTGTTGGACACATTATGATCCTTGGAATCCCTTCACTTATGTGATGATTGTCATCGATGGGATTTCAGGGCATTGGTTACATCTACAATATGTCAAGAACTCCATCCTACAAATTCAAGCATGTCTATTGATGTGATATTGAAATCAGTGGATGGGAATTGTTTGATAGTGCTTTTGAGGGTCAACGGTCATAACCTGCTACCTACCCACATTCTTTTATGGTCAAAAGTTGTAACCAAATTCCTACCCACGAATACACATTGTGCTTGGATGATGGAATCTGCAATCGATATAAGGATGCTCGAAACTCTGATAGGTGGTCACATCTTCCACAATTTCCATTCCATTACATTTATTATTTTATGGCCACCTCATGGCAAGGGAAGCTGTATTTATTGGATAAGTATGTTATGGCAAGAGGATTATGTCTTGATGTTGGCCATTTCATTTCCATACACTTGGAATTTGAGAGGAACATGTGGGTGGAACAAGATGGGAACACTTTTTTTTCTCGAAGGCTAATGGATTCTCCCGGAACATGCTACCATCATTTTCCCAATTAGATGAGATGTATAATATCCTTCAGGTCTAGAACACTATGTGGACTATGTGACCAGGATAACCTTGAGTACCCAATTGTCGATATTCATGATATGGATGACATGAGAAGTGGTTGGAGGTAGATTGAGCTCAGGAGAAGTGTGTACACTCAACAATCCAATCCCTTCAAAATACCTCCTCTTCCTTTTCACATACATAAATCTTACATGCTTACCAAAATTGAGTGGTGGGTTGTAAATGAGGATGACATACTTTTACTCTCATTACAAATTTATTCCATTGTAACGGTAGAGAGTTTTCATTCACCTTCATATGTAATTGATACAATCAATACACAATTTGAGCGGTGGTTTGGTGATGGAGATCACTCTCATAAAGAAAAATAATGGAACAAATATGTTCAAAATTACACTAGAGGCCAACTCTGCAGCCTCTCCAGAAATACTAGACATGAACATATGTTTAATTTTGCATTCAAGCTTCTATTTGAAAGATGTTTGGCATACATTAAAGTACAATGATACACATAAGCATTGCAAGATGTAGAGAAATGTTTGTTGGCAGTTGGAGCCTTAGAGTATAAAAGTGCATGATGCCCCACAACATTTTTTTCTTTCTTACAATTAAGAAAACTTCAACCCTATAATCCAAACAGGTGTAACATTGACATCAACAAGTACAATGATAATTGCAGAGTTGTCATGGACTATAGGTGACCTTGTTTAGGCAAGAGATCATCCCATCAAATCAGACAGGTTTCCTCAATGAACACATATTATTTACAGGCAAATGACACAGTTAATGATTTATTACGCTTCTATTTTATCGACCCACCTACCCTTGAAATTTTGATGCAAACATTATATACTTTGAATTATTTGGGTGCTTTAGATGATGATGTGAATCTAACAAAGTTGGGAGAATTGATGGGTGATTTTTCATTGGATCCTCATATGTCTAAGTTGTTTATTGTAAGCCCAAAACTTAGCTGCTCCAATGAAACTATTACCATCACTGCAATTCTATTAGTTCCTAATTTCCTTCTTTGGCCTACGGAAGCTCAGGGAGCTGCAATCATAGAAAAAAATTGGTTTGTGCACATTGATGGAGATCATTTGATGCTATTAAATGTCTATCATGCTTATAAGCAGAACAATGAGGATCATATTTCAGAGTAGGATGCCACCAAATTAGGTGGGTGGGAGGATCAAGAAGAGGTTGAGAACAGTCAACATAAAAAGGAAGAAGTCCATTGAAGATATATTACTAATAGTCAAGAGAGTGGTGTTTCACATGAATTGTTTGTAGAAACATCCTCTATCAAGAAAAAGGAAAAGAGCTTACCCAATGAAGGTGACCCCAACATAAAAAAATAAAAAAAATACACTTTGTTTCATGAATCTAGGAGGGATGAAGTGTCAAACTGTCAATATTTTGCAATCCAATGTAATGGGGAATTGATGGAAAAGGAGATTATCAAGAAGCAGGTCAAGAAAATTTTGTCAGCTAAGGATAAAGAAATCAATCATTTGAAAAGAAATCATCAAAGATTGCTTATAGAATTTAATAAATTAAACTGCAATAATATGTCCACCTTGTTAACTAACAAAGAGACATCCATTGGCTCGATTAAATTGAAGAAAACTAGAAAGGGAAGTCAAGCATTTATTACAAGTCATATCTTCACATATCTTACTCAATGGTTGACAACGAGTGCTTAATAGGAAGAGAATAACCACATGGACAAACCTACCAACAAATAAAGCTACCAGGGAAAATGAAGTACTCATATCATAGTGTTCAATTTACCCGTACTTTGAGGATGAAGCATTTCAAGAGGGGATGATTTGTAATGTACCTACACAAAATATATAAATTATTATTTAGAGTAAATGTGGACATTAGACACAATAGACATTATTAATGTACAATCTTTAATAGTTGGCTCCTTATGAAAAGTTATGTATCATAACATCATATGTATAAATAAGAGATCTGTGCAACTTGCAAATCATCACTTGGAATATTAATCATATGTGTGTGTGTGTGTGTGTGTTCTTTTCTTCAAAGACTACAAATATTTGAGGTTGGATTTCAGCAAAAAAATGAGTTGGGATACATGCACAAGGAAAAGGCTCTAGGGGGTGGAAAGCTCTCTTTTACTTTGAAACAGATGCAGGTCAACTAAGATGTGGTATTCTCTCTTCCAAACCCTCATACCACCAATGCTCTTGTACCATTGTGAAGTTTAGTCCCCAAGTGTACCCAAAGTAGGTGGAAGCAGTGAGAACGGGTACAAAAACACCTAATAATGAATAACCTAAGACAGAAAAATAACACCCTTATGAGATACTCTTTGCATAATTGAGATTATACCCAATAGAGTTGGCGACTCTTAGAAAACTAGTTTCATATAGGTACAAAATGACAACCATGAACATTGAAAGGTTTCTGGCCAAAATCACCAAAGAAAAAGATGGAAGAAATTATGGGATCTATAGTGTAGAATTTGGCTTAAGGATTATGACATAAAAGAGGATAGTGGTCCCACAGATCACTCAAAAACCATATTATGGAATGCTACAACTATAGGAAATGGAAGAAATGTGCTAATAGGAAACACCAATGCTACATAGAATACTTCAACAAATGAGGGGAAATCAAAATTCAGGAATATTTGAAGCGAAGCATATCATGACATGAAAAACATGTGATGCCTCAGCTAAGAACCAACTCCTATAGTCTACTATATAAAATAGGAATATGGGAGCAGACCAAGGAACCATGGAGGAGAGGAGTAAATGTCCAAGACATGTCATTTATACCAAGGGAAGGGCGATATTAATACTTGATTTTTTTTAGCATGGAAATTTAAATAGGCAGAGAGTTGCTATATTCTTCCAATGTCTTGGGACACGATTCTCAAATTCTTTGCAGGTCAACATACATAAATACGAAACCTTCAAACCTTAAGTCACATTCAAAACTTTATTTCTACCTACACAACTAAACAATTGGCCAAATTTTACAAACAAGTTCATTCCATTACAAATCAATAGTAAATGAATTACGACGATCCCACTTTACCTTCCAAGGTGAATGTATTTCATACCTTCCATCTAAACAAAAAGTAAATTTAATGGAAAAAAAATTGAACAAAGCTTATAGTATCACTTACTATTTGAACAAATACAAATGATGACATACATTTTTTTCTAATTCATATTACAACAAGAAAATAAACGGAATACTATATTTGGAAAGGAATCTACCATACTTCCAATACTTTTTTCACAATTTGGCCATTGCTTATCATTGACACTAATGAAAAATAATAAGTGTGATTCCTTATACCATATCTTTTACAAAATTATGTACCAGTCAAAGAATATGGAGTCTACAATGTATACCTATATTACTGGAGAGGAAAAAACCTTTGACTTTAATAATATTCAACAGAAGTGAACCCAACATAACAAATCCGATGACGTAACAGTACAAACTTTGTTTCAAGTAAACTTTAACAAATGCCAAGGCCTTGAAAATGGACTATAAAATAAGACTATGTAAGCCATGGCGTTTACCTAGATAGTTGGTAAGAAGTTATAAAAAGGAACTCATGGGTGTTGAAATCAAGATCAATTCCTTGCAAATAACAGATGTTGCTTTCCAAAATAGCAATAAAACTTCACCAATACCTAAAAGCCAGTTGAATATATAAATGAATGCCATGAAATTTTATAGGATTTGAGGAAGATGAGCATGTATTTAAAGTGATGCAAGATGCACCACTTGATAAAACTATTTAGACCCAATTTTTAAAAATTATTAAGTGGGCTTAATGATTGGCTTATGTTTTGAGCAAAATGATTCATGGAGAACCAAGAAGTTCAATCTCAAGCCAAAGAAAATTAGATCAACAAATTAACATTGTAGCAATGGTAACAAATATTTATGTTCTCTTTTAATATATGATAAATTTGAGAACAAAATGGATTTAGCCTAATTGCATGAAGTTATGGGGAGATATTGTCACATAAGTAATGTAGATGACAACAAAAAATAAAAGAAAAATACATAAATAATTATATGTGTATGTGTGTGTGTGAGAGAGAGAGAGATAGCTTTTGTGGCTCCAAATGATTCACGGATTGAATCCTTTGCACGTCGCCATACATAAATACAAAGTCTCCAAACTTTAAGTTACTTTCAAAATTTTATTTCTACCTACACAAGTAAATGAATTAAGACAAGGCCACTTTACCTTCCATTGCAAATGCATTTCATAACTTCCATCTAACTAAAGAGGAAATTTACTGGAATGTTCTTTTGAACAAAGATTATAGTATCACTTATTATTTGAATGAATATAGATGATGGCATACGGGTTTTTCCGATTCATATTACAAGAAGAAAATAAATGGAATACTATATTTGGAAAGAAATATACCATAATTCTAATACTTTTTCAGAATTTGGTCACTGCTTATCATTGGCACTAATCACAAATAATAGATGTATTCCCTTTTTCCATAGCTTTTGCAAAATTGTGTACCAGTCAAAACATATGGACTCTACAATGTATATCTGTATTAGTAGAGAGGAAAAAACCTTTGACTTTAGCAAGATTCAACAGAAGTGAACCCAACATAACAAATCCAGTGACATAACAATAGAAACTTTGGTTCGAGTAAAATTTAACAAATGCGAAGGCCATGAAAATGACCTATAAAATAAGACTCTATAAGCCTCGGCGTTTACATAGACAATTGGTAAGAATTTATAAAAAAACACTCATGGGTGTCAAAATCAAGATCAATTCCTTGCAAATGTATGATGTTTTTTTCCAAAATAGCAAGAAAACTTCACTAATACATGAAAGCCAGTTGAATACAGAGCTGAATGATATGAAATTTTATAGGACTTGAGGAAGATGAGAACGTATATAAAGTGATACAAGATACACCAAGATGAAACTATATAGACCTAATTTTCAAGAATTATTAACTGGGCTTAACTATTGGCTTAGGTTTGGAGCAAAATGATTCACGCGGGATGAAGAAGTTCAATCTCAAGCTAAAGAAATTTTAGATCAACAAAAAAACATTGTAGCAATGGTAACAAATATTTATGTTAGATATGAACTGAAAGGTGTTTTGGTTAAGGAACCATATTCATTGTTAGTTGGTACAATGAATCCAAGATTTCAGGTGTTCAGGTAACCCATGTATTATTACAACTCCAAAATCTGACATGCAAGTTGTGCCATATATAAATACGACTCCTAAGTACTGTGTATGACTACAACTCCACATACAATCTGGTAAGTTGAATTTCTATCAATAATAAATGTATCTTATGCAACATGATTTTAATGTTTTTTTATTATTTTAGATATTAAAATGCCATCATTTTATATTATCACAGAACTTTGACTAATTGGTTAAACGAGTTGAAACATTTTTCATGAAAAAAATGATTTTGATTTTTAATGTCCTTTATAACTATAATTTTAAAATATTTCTAATGATACCATTTTTTTAAAAAATTGAGATATCAAAATCGTGAAAATTTATGAAAGTTCACTTATAATCTTTTCAAGTATAGAAATATTTTTTTTAAAGAAAAACAATTATTTATTTTGCATTTTTGTAAAGGTTAAAAATAATTTTTTTAAAGAAAATCAAATAATTCTTTATCATTTTTTTAAAGGTTTGATAAAACAAAATTGATCTCAATAACAATCATCATCATTATAAAATTGAAGTTATACAATAGATAAGTCTTAAATTAATAATTTATCATTTGAATATAAATATAAATGTTATATGAATTATACATCATATATAAAAATCATATTTAGAAATCTCATATTAAATGTGAAGCATGATCAGTAATACGTTTTTTTATTATGGAGATTTCTTTTACTTATATCAAGTACTTGTATCTCTCAAGGTACATTATAAGGTGGTCTATTTAGTACTAAGTTGTAATTGATATTCAAGATCAACTTTGGTGATTGATGCATTTTCCTTTGTTTAGTTGAAGCACAAGCACTGTGTTGTTGCAATGCTCATATTGAGTTTGAACCCTTGTTGTTCCTAGTGACATAGTCAAACTTGATCAAGAGTGTGCCAAGTTGATTTGGTCATATCTGCCAATAATTTCTTACTAAATTATTGGTAATATAAAATCCTTTTAATAAATGGGGTAAACAATCTTGTGTTTACATGATTGTTTTTTAATGATTTGTTACATATTCTTGTGTTTAAATGATTGTTATGTATTAATGTGATGCACATCTATTAATACACCAGTGCTAATAACAGTAATAAAATCCCCCATGCTCAAAACATGGATTATATGTCCAATGCCCACCTCAAATAATAGTCAAAATGTAGGTTGAACTTCACACATGGGTTGTGTGGCATATCCTTCATTAGTGATGCGATTGCATAGGTATTCTCTCAATAGCCATGCAATACTTGTAACTCTGCGATTTGCACATTTCCTACAGTGTATTAATGCTCAAAATCACCTAAATCATGGATAGCATGGATTTAGGTCCAATCCCAGCCTTCATTCTCATAAATGAAGGGTATTTGGCCCTCCTTTATGTCAAAATCAAGTGGATTCCATACCAAAATATTGGGCATTACCACTTGAACCATTTCAATTTTAAACCCAACCCAATGGAAGTGTACTTGGCCCTCCTTCGTGTCAAAATCAAGCACATGGGAGCCCATACCAAAACTTTGGGCATTCCCAGTTGAACCGGTTCAATTTTCAATCCAACTTCAACCTATAAATACAAGTCTTCCCATGCAATTGATTGAGCTTCTTGGAGTTAGGGTTATTTTATTGATATTTTTCCAAAGGGTTAGCCGTTTATTCACTCACATCGCCTAAGTTTCCTTGCACTCATGTTGCGCATTTCTCCCTCCAAAGTTCCAGTGCATAAGGGAATTGTTGCATTGGAATAATATACAATTTCTTTTCTTTGCCAAAAAAATGTGCATAAGGGAATTGTTGCTAGATGGTTGAATGAAAGAAACCTCTAGTAAAGAGGGATTGGAGTCCAGTAAAGAGGGATTGGAGTCCACATCTATAAGCTTCTCTTCAAGCGATATTATTTTATTTTTATTACCTCATTGGAATAATATGCAATTTCTTTTCTTCCCCAAAATGTTATTTGAATGATTTATTTGTTAGTATACATGCATAAGGGTATATTTGATTACATTATAGTATTGTTCACTAACAAGATATTATTTTATTTGTATTACCTCATTGGAATAATATATCATTTCTTTTCTTTCCCCAAAAATGTTGTTTGAACGATGAATCATTTAAATCCATTGTTTGAATGTTATATTTGTTAGTATATATGCATAGGGGTATATTTGTTAGTATATAGCTCAAAGTTGGTTGAGATAGGTTTTTGGTACACTCATGCACAAAAACCGCCATAGCACACACAAATAAGATGCCAACGAGATGCTAAGTAAATGAAAAATGTGAAAAAAATGGATATGAAAAGATTTCATGGAATTATCATGTGTCCCATTTTCCAATATGCATAAAAGAGGATATAAAAAAGTATGCTAGAAGATTGTAGTTTAGTGGTGGGAAACATTTATAATGGAAGTTCAACCATTATAATGGATAGTTTCATTGTATTTTTTCATGCCTTAATCTTATTTGCAATCTTATTGGCAATTGTACACTAACGTATATATAGATATGAAGATAGGAAAATGATTAAATTCTCTTGATAGGTATTATTATTCATACCTTGATTGTACACTAACATATAGATAGATATGAAGATAGGAAAATGATTAATTCTTTTGATATATATTATTATTCATACCTTGATTGCATATAGATAGATATGAAGATAGGAAAATGGTTAAATTTCTTTAGTATGTATTATTATTCATACCTTGATTGTATACTAACACATGGATAGATATGAATATAGGAAAATGATTGATATGTCTTATTATTGATATTTTGGATTTTATTCATACCTTGATTGTATACTAACACATTGATAGATATGAATATAGGAAAATGATTGATATGTCTTATTATTGACATTGTGGATTTTAAAAGTGTCATTCATTGCATTAGTGCTATACACAACACATGGATAGATATGAATATAGGAAAATGATTGATATGTCTTATTATTGATATTGTGGATTTTAAAAGGATCATTTACTGCATTAGTGCTATACACATTGGGTACACAACACATGGATAGATATGAATATAGGAAAATGATTGATATGTCTTATTATTGATATTGTGGATTTTAAAAGGGTCATTCACTGCATTAGTGCTATAAACAGTGGGTTGATATATGGTATTGGATCCACATTGTTCATATCGTTGTTTTACTATGCCATTTAGTTAATGAAAATTCAGAGTTAATTTTTTCCCACATTCTTATGCCAATTTTGTTTGTTGGTGCATAATTTCATTTATGTTTTTCAAATAGCTTAATTACTTACCTTGCCATCATTATAGAAACTAGATCATGTTATAAGCATGAGATCTTGAGAGGGATGTTGCTATACTACCCTCTGAGTCTTGATCCTTGAGATCTATCTAATTGCTTGAATCTATTCAATAGGTTTAGTGTTTGGAATCTCCCAAGTTGAGGAACTTCCTTGACAAAATTGTACCATAACTTTTATGGGTTCCCTATGAAATATATAATCTTATATTTGATGGCCAAGCTAGTGTGAGCACTTGCATTGAGGAAATTTCCTTACACTAAGAGAGTATTGGTTTTGGATGTTCGTTGAATTTGAATTTGCATTAATAGTAAGTGTTGGGATTCTTGTTTTATTTTGTTAATAGTTTTATATTGTGGCAATATTTGGAGTGAGTTTAATGAGTCAATGAAAATGAGAGGCATATCCTACCTCAATGGTGGTGTCATAGTGGATACTTATTTCAAGGTAGAAAATTTCTCTTACACACCCATTCTAGAGTTATATTATAATGTATAGATAAGTATATTTTTTTTCCCATATGTTGTGAATTTTTATGTATGGAATACACTAGTTTTGTGTCAAGGATTGCATATAGTTGAGTTGAATTAGATAATATTATTAAATTAGATAATTAATTTGATAGAAAATAAAATTCCAAGGAAAAAAGATTTATATATTCGAAGAATATACATGTTATAGACTTTCAAAACTGCCATAAACGACTTGCTATCTAAGTGTATCAAAAAGATCTATCATCTACATCTAGGCTAATATACTATATAACCATAAGAAAGAAAAATTGTACTGTCTTTGCCTTCCATACATCATATTCAGAACGTATAGATTAAAGATTCACAATCGGAATTGGAAAAAATATTTATATATTCGAATAATATACATGTTATAGACTTTCAAAACTACCATAAATGACTTGTTGTTCGACTGTATCAAAAATATCTTTCATCTACATCTAGGATAATATACTATATAACCATAAGAAAGAAAAATTGTATTGTCTTTTCCTTCCATACATCATATTCAGAACGTATATATTAAAGATTCACAATCGGAATTCCATTGCTTCTGTTTCAGTGCCTTCAAAATACTCGTAGTAACCGAAAGCACCTCTTTGCAGAAGTAAGGCTTCTTTTGAAATATCATCTTCTTTAACATTAAGTTCTCACAATGTGTTGAAATGAGAGCCATTCAAAGGAGTAGAAAGAGAGCCTAATATTTCTCATGATATTGGTTAGATTGATGTTTTGAATGGAGATTTTTCCTTGATCCTAGTCAATCACCATCTTAGAATCTCCTAACACCTGAAGCTTTCTAATATCCTTTTGCTTGGTTGTCTCTAAAAGGGTCCAAAGGGCAATAAGATAGCATGTGTTATTTGATCCTCCGCCTGGTTCATACTTGATAAATATATAGTGATTCTGATTTAAGAAAAGCACAATGCCCACTCCGATGGAAGGCGGGTGTCCCAAGTTGGCACCATCAAAGTAGCCCCAAGGAATAGCATAATCCATAGCAGGAAAAGAAGGAATACATTGCTTTTGACTTTTTGGATCCTCTTTGAAATCAAAATCCTATACTAGGGTTAGAGTTGTTTCCACTTCAGGAGAAACCCAAATATTAGCTACAGTAATACAATGTAGGCCTTGATAAAGCTTTAGCGATCTATCTTGGATCCATAACTTAAAGCATTCTTCCATATTATCATTATTCCATTATGCCCTTGATTTTAACTATCTTTTACCACCTTTGAAACCTAACCTGCATATGAGCATGAAACAAAAGGGTGTGGTGTTGATTCACAGTTTGACTTGCAGAGAACACAACGATTTGGACCATGCCTACTTTTTTCCAGATTATCCTAAGTCAAGAGTTTGTTGTTTAAGGTCAACCACATAGCTATTTTGCATCAAAGGGGAGCCTTAGACTTCCATAATACCTTCCACCACCACTGTGGCTGAACATTTTTCCTCTTCTCCTGCCATGCTTTATAACCTAGCTTGGATGTGAAGGAACTGTCCTTTGGATTGAGAGATCAACACATAGTATCCTCGTTTTCAGAGTTAAGTATGATTAAATTTTCACATAGCCGTGAGATGAAGATATTACATTCATCATGAAGGGCTAAAGGGATGTCTATAGAAGCTGTGTCTTTCCATCCCATGTGACCTTGAAGCTGTGGGAGACAAATACATGCATCTTGAAGATAAAGAATGTTGTTACTCAATGAATTGATGAGGGGAGGTGAGAGCCTGAAGTTATTTCCAGCTCCTAGACATGGGTCTTCCCCAACCCGTACATTTTTCCCGTTACCAATTTTACATGCCACTCAGTCTCCTACAAGCAGAAACTCTTCCACTAGGGCCTTCCAGACTATGGAACCCTTTGAGGATTTTGTCGGTTTCCTAAACCACTTTGACATAGTGAGGTTTGGGAAGTATTTAGAGCTCATCACCCTGGTCTATAGCAAGTTCCCTTGAGCGAGACACTATAATTTCCTTCCAGCCAACCCTCTCGCAAAGAGGTGGTTATATTTTATTCCCCATCCGCCTAAGTCTTTTGGGGATTCTATTGAGGACCACTATGCTAAATGCACCCCACATGAAGAGATATTGCCAGCCCATAAGTATATACTACTGATCCTTTTAATGTTATCAAGGACACCTTTAGGAATGACTGCAATCGAGTTCCAATAAACAAGGATCTTTCCAAGATTGATTTGAGTAATACTAACCTGCCTCCTCTGGATAATGTTATAAAGACCCTAGAATAAATTCTCGACTCCGCTTTTTAGATAAGCCAATTCCAAACAGTCTTCTTGTATATGTTAGGTTTAATATAGAAATCCAAGTATTTGACCCCTTCATCAAGCGACTTGTATTGGACAAGTAGAATACAGAGAAATGAATTGACTTTAGCGGTTAGTTAACATGCAATACTTATCCATGTTAATAGCCATACCAGTAGCCCTGCAATATAAGTCAAGCATTTTCTTAAGGGAAGAGATGTCCCTTATATATCCAAAGATGCTACAAAGAATATCATTAACGAAGAGAAGATGGGATACTTTTTCTGAGTCTGTCACTTTTAGATCTCTTAACAACCTATTGGATCTAGGATCTTTTATCAATTTGTTAAGGGTGTCAACAATGATAAGAAAGAGGAAGGGAGACATGGGGCATCCTTGATGCAGACCCCTAGAGGCCCTGAAAAAACGCGAAGGAGAACCATTTATCAAGAACCCAAAGGATGCACTTTGAAGGCATCACATAATCCAATTGACCATTTTAAGCTTCATGCCCATTTGAATTAGAACTAATCAGAGGAAGGTCCAAACATCTTGATCATAAGATTTTGATAGGTCTAGTTTTATGAAGGCTGCTATAAGGTTTTTTTTTTTCATCGAGTGTAAGGTTTCTTGGGAAATGGCCACTGCATCATGTATTTGTCTATTTTGAAGAAATAAAAAATTGTTCATCACCTATGGCCTTGATTAAAACTAGCCTTGTCTTCGAGCAATGATTTTGGAGATAAAATTATAGATCACATTGCAACACGAAATTGGGCGAAAGTCCTCAAACGAAAAAACTCTTTGTTTTTTCGGGATGAGGAAAAGGACGATGGAGTTTAGAGGCCCATAGATCTGGCCTTCCCTTTGAGACTTCTTGATCATTATAAGGAAGTCATCCTTTAATAAGTCAAAGAAAATTTTGAAAAAATCCATAGTGAACCTGTCCGGGCTGGGAATTTTTCCACTCTTCATAGAGGAGAGTGCAGAGCTCACTTCATCTTCTATGACTTCTTCTATTAGGGATTGATTCATCTCATCAGTGAAAATGGGTTGAAATTTGGCCATGACCGCCAGGATTTCTTGAATGGGGCATCCCACCGGAGCCTTGAAGAGAGATTCAAAGTAGCGGGTTCCAGCCACTGCCTTATATTGAAAGGAACTGACCAATATTCCTTCCTCGTTTTTGATTTCCTAGATTGTATTGAGTTTCTTCCTTTGTTTGGAAAAATTATGGAAGAAGTTTGTGTTGTTATCCCCTGCTTTCATCCAGAGGGCATGAATTTTAAGATGCCATTCCTCTTCATCTTGTTTTTACCATTTGTTGCACTTTTTTTCCCAGCTCATTAATTCCTCAAAGAGTGTCGGGCTAAGGGGATCTCTATCCATAATGGATCCAACTCTTGAAAGTTATTTCTCAATTTCTAGGATCTCCTTATGTTTTTTAGCTTTCCACATAGGAATCCATTTTTGTAGCGTACCTTTTTGCTTACCCAGAGATTATAACACACTAAGAAACCATTTTTACATGCACTTCTACATAATTCATACATGCATTATATAATCACATGCATTCAAGTAAAGAAGTACATTTAACTCAGAGTAAAAACATATAATTTTACTGCTACGATTAAACAATCCATAGCATGTAACAGTAATTCATATACACAGCGGAAAACATGATAATTTATGTAGCACAATCATGCAACATGTGATAA
Organism: Picea engelmannii; assembly: GCA_009831015.1. NCBI lineage: Eukaryota > Viridiplantae > Streptophyta > Pinopsida > Pinales > Pinaceae > Picea > Picea engelmannii. The sequence continues at coordinate 67,629 of ML826706.1, forward strand.
GAACATAGTTAGATACTTATCTTGTAATAGTGGTGAAATCCACCAACCAAGTGCAGGCCTTCCACAAACCTCCCAGCCTTAGAACACACTGCTCATCATCTCAACAGTGGATCACCCCCGAGCTAGGACTGAGCTCCACCCCAAGGCAAGGAATCCTAGGCTAGGCTGAGGTTACAGGGAAACAACATAGAAATATCTGGAAGGATTCTTCTCAAAGATGCCATCTTACGCCCACTACTACTAGACTCTCATTCCCCACATGCCTGTTCCGCCCGGGAGTATAAACCTTCACACGCACAGTTTATCGGTGCTAACCTCCCTCTCTGGGACTTGGCAACATGCCAGATCAGGAAGTCTCAGAGCCCGTAGCTGGTGCTGGGCACTCTCTGGAAGAAACCACTTCCCAACAAACTCTTTCCCCTGGAAGGAGTGGCTCACAGGCCTGACAACCTGCCTCTTCCACCCACAACCGCCTCCCTCACCAGAAGAGAGGTCATACACAAGCTCAACCCAAGCTTACTTTGGCCAGTATGCCACACACAGTCCAGCATTTCGTGGCTGCAACAGTCAATTGGGAAAAATAGACACGCGCTTCCCAAATAGGTTCAACAATCACAGGATAGTCTCACCATTTTTGGTTTTGGGATTGTACGAGGGTATTCGTGCAGAGGTCAGACGGGTTCTTGCTCAGACGGTCAGGTAGAATGGAGAAGATCCCCCTCACATGGTTTATCTCGGCTATTATATTTGCATGCACCAGGGTTGACACTTGTCACCCTGGGAAATGCATGCGTTCCCATAGCATGCATCCCTTTTGCACATTTTCCCTTGCCAAGAACTTAGGATAACACAAAATACACGTCTTTTGGGAAATAATATTAAAATATTATTCCCAGGCTTAAGCCCCCTAGGCTCAACACTTAGCCCCTTTTCCCACCTTCCAGCCCCTAATTCCTTGCCCTCTCTGTGGACACTCAGTCCCCCTTCACTCATTCATCATGGTCGATCTACACTTGGCGGTGTTTATAATCTATTAATCATTCTGTATACATACAAGTACATCAGCAGGCTCCTAGCCTTCAACACTTAGGCTCCCTGGCCTAACAAACACATAAGCCTACCAGCTTATACAAAACATGGCTCACCAGCCGATAGAACATGTTTACAATTCATTTCATATATCATGATTTGCAACAGGGCTCGGCCTTGGGGACACTACAATCCCCCTCCCCTTATTTTTGCACTGTCCTCAGTGCAACTTACATTGTCTCTGCAAGTCTTTCAAAATTTTCAAAAAGATGCGGGTACTCTGTCCGCATTACTTCTTCATGCTCCCATGTTGCGTCTTCAGGACTGTACCAGGTCCACTGGACCTTTACAAGCTCTATAGCTTAATTCCGGAGCTGTTTTCTTTTCCTGTCCAATATGCGCACAGGATGCACTTGCAGGACACCTTCTGGTTCCGCCTGAATCACAGTCCAATCGATAACATGATTAGCATCAGGTACATATTTCTTAAGCAGTGAAACATGAAACACATTATGTACATTCATAGATGCAAGTAATGCAAGCATGTATGCAACTGGCCCAATCCTTTCCAGGATCTCAAATGGCCCACAAAATCTTGCTGCCAACTTGGCGCAATTTCCCAGCTTCAGGGAACTCCTGTTAGTTTTCACTTTCAGGAAAACATGGTCACCCACTTTGAATTCTCTATGGGTCCTGTTACTATCAACATAACTTTTCTGCCTGTCCTGGGTAGCTTTCAGATTCTGTTTGATTTTTATCATTTGATCTTCCATCTCTTTGAGTAGTTCAGGTCTAACTACTACTCTGTCAGCTGGATTATCCCAGCTCACTGGAGTGTTGCACTTTCTTCCATAAAGCGTTTCGAATGGGCTCATCTTCAGAGATGTATGATACCCATTATTGTAGGCGAATTTTACCAAATGCAGGTAGTCTTCCCACCTTGATGGTTTATCCATCACATACATTCTCAACATGTCTTCTATTACTCTATTTAATCTCTCTGTCTGTCCATCAGACTCGGGATAATATGCTATGATGAAGTTCAGATTCGTTCTGAATCCTTTGAACAGTCCTTTCCAAAAATTCGAAGTGAATTTCGGGTCCCTATCAGACACAATTGTCTTAGGAATTCCATGCAAGCGTGCAACTTCTTTTAAAAATATATCAGCAACATCTGCCACTCTGTGGGTGGTTTTCCGTGGAATAAAATGGGCAACTTTAGTAAGCTTTTCCACCACCACCATGATTGAATCATGCTGCTTGCTTGTTCTGGGCAATCCTGTGATAAAATCCATTGTTACCACGTCCCATTTCCACTCAGGAATAGGTAAAGGCTGCAACAACCCTGCTGGGTGCCTATGCTCAACCTTAACCTTTTGGCACTCCATACATCTGGCGATGTAATCAGTGATTTCTTTCTTCAAACCCGGCCAAAAATAATGGCTTTTGATTGCTGCCACAGTCTTCTGATATCCTAGATGTCCAACATAAGCCACGTTATGCATCTCTTTTAGAATTGCCAACTTCAATTCTCGGACATTAGGTACATACACTCGGTTTTTATACAGAAGTAAACCATTAGTTCCCAAGGTGTAAATTTCCTTGGTCTGTGGTCTCTCATGCTGCTGTAGCTTTGCTACAATATTTTTGTACTGCAAATCAACATTTGCAGCTTCCAAAATTCTGTCTTTCATCTCAGTCTGGTACATGATAATGGCTGTAGCATGTAATTCGTGCATCTTTCTGCTGAGTGCATCAACCACCTTATTTTCCTTCCCTTTGATATGCTTGATATCAAATTCATATTCGCACAGAAACTCCAGCCATCAGATTTGCCTCGCATTTAAAGTCGGCTGATCAAATAAATACTTCAAACCGTTGTGGTCGGTTCTTAATTCAAACCTCCTTCCCATGAGGTAATGTCTCCATTTCCTCAAGGCGTGGATGATTGCTGCCAGCTCTAAATCATGAGTGGCATAATTCTTCTCATGTTCCTTCAACTTTCAGGACTCATAACAAATTACAAATCCCTCTTGGCTGAGAACTCCTCCCAGCCCCTCCTTACATGCATCTGTGCACACTACGTAATCCTTGTCTGGATCTGCAATCTTTAGGATTGGAGCACTGGTTAGCAGCTGCTTCAATCGCTGGAAATTTCTCTCACATTCTTCAGTCCACTGGAACTTCTTCCCCTTCCTTTGCAAGGAAGTGATAGAATAAGCTATCCTTGAGAATCTGGCTATAAACCTTTTATAGTAGCCTGCCAGACCCATAAAAGATCTAACTTCTGCCACATTCCTTGGCGTTGGCCATTCTCGAATGGCCTGTACCTTCTCAGGATCCACAACGATCCCTTCTTCAGATATTATATGTCCCAAGTAATGGATCTACCTTTGGTAGAAGGATCACTTGCTCAGTTTTGCGTACAGCTAGTGTTCTCTCAACACCTACAACACCATTCTAAGGTGTTGTTTGTGTTCTTCCTCTGTATTGGAATACACTAAGATATCATCCAAGAAGACTATGAAAAACTTCTCCAGATAATTTCTGAACACTCCATTCATTAAACACATAAAGACAGCAGGCGCATTGGACAATCCAAACGACACCACTATAAGCTCATAATGACCATACCTTGTTCTGAAGGCGGTCTTGCCAATGTCCTCATCCTTTATTCTCACTTGGTGATATCCAAATCTGAGATCTATTTTTGAAAATATTTTTGCTTCCTTCAAATGATAAAAAAGATCATCAATCCTTGGCAGAGGATACTTGTTCTTGACAGTGACCTTATTCAACTGTCGAAAATCAATGCACAGCCTCAACATCCCATCTTTCTTCTTCACGAATAGGACTGGGGCTCCCGACGGTGACATGCTAGGATGAATGTAACCTTTCTTTAGTAGCTCTTCGAGCTACAATTGTAACTCTTTCAGCTCTGGTGTACTTATTCTATAAGGAGATTTCAAAACTGGAGCTGTTCCAGGCATCAAATTTATAGAAAAATCGATGTCCCTCCTCGGAGGTAGTCCAGGCACCTCCTGAAATACATCCTTGAACTTCTTGAGTACTTCATGGTCTTCCAAATTTGATACTACATCTTGGGATGCTTCTTCCACCCAGGATGCAAATAATTGATAGCCTTTTTGATAACATTTCTTCAGCTGCATGGCTGAGATTTCTCAACAGCCACGGCTCTGGGAATTCCTTGGATTGTTACCTGATTTCCCTCTTCGTCCAGACACGTGAACCTCTTGTTACGACAATCCAAAAGGGCATGGTGCTGGTCCAACCAGTCCATCCCAATTAAGAAATCATATGAGCCTAAAGGAAGAATGTTCAATTCAGCCTTAGTGCTCATTCCTTTCATGTCCACTGAACATGACTTAACCAATTCAGTGACCTTCCTCTTGGTCCCTGTGGCCAACTGCACTAACCAAGAATTTTCATGTTTGTTCTTCGTTAGATGCAAACTTTCCACCACTCTAGGATCTACATAACTATGGCTAGCCCCTGAATTAATTAAAATAACAAGTGGTCGGTTGTTGATCATACCTTCCACTTCAATCATGTGCGATTGAAATTCCGCTTGCTTATTGTCCAGGGCTGCGTAGATCCTCGGCATTCTACTGCCCATATCCTCCACTGTTTTAGCTTGCTGAACAATATGTACAGTTCTCGCCTTACCATTTTTATGGGGACAATCTCTGTACTTGTGGTTTCCTTGGCAGCCCCAACACTGAATGGGCGCCTGTCTCTGTCTTTGTGCTCCCTCTTCAATCCTTCTCGGCTCTCTAAACGATGGCTGTCCCTGATGACTATTTATGAAAAAGGAAGGCTTGTCTCCCCTCTACCTCTGTTCTTTCTTAAACCTCTTCTGGTCCTCCCAAGCCTTCCGAAAGGTAGGCTTTTCTCTTTGCTGTTCGTATAAGCATTTCTCCCTTCTTATTGTTTCTTCCATAGTCTTAGGATCATCATATTGAATCTTGTCACCAATGGAAGGTGGAAGTCCACTCAGATACCTCTGAATCTTAACAGCCTCGTCTTTGATGAATAGAACATACTTCAGTAGTTCCAGAAAACATCGTTCATACTCATCAATGGTCATACTGCCTAACTTGAGTTCGAAGAACTCCTTCATCTTTCTGTCATAGTATCTTTTTGTCAGGTATTTCTTCTCGAAATACCTCTTAAATTCCTTCCAAGTGACCTCTTTCTCTCTGATGTGCTACACCTGCACAAACTAATCCCACCACATGGATGCTTTTCCTTTTAGTTGGTACATTGCAATTCTTCCTTCTGCATGGGCGGAATAATTCTACAATTGGAAGTATTTCTTCATGCCAAGCAACCATGTCTCGCCATCTTCCTCCTTCTTATGTTCTCCATCGAATGTTGGAGGCTTAATCTTGTTCATCTCTCCTTTCAGTTCCTCCCTTCCAGATTTTCTATGTTTTCTAGTAGGGGATGGGCTTGAACTACTGTGTGTCTTACTGTCAGAATGTATTTGGGAGCGACTAAGATGTCGGCTACCACTCCTCAACCTACTTTTTCTCCCATGGGTTCTGTGACTCTCCATCATACTTGAGTCTCTCCCTTTCTCAAGTTTCTTCTCTATTCTTTCTAGACTCTTCAAAAATTTTAAGTTTAATGCACCCTGCCGGTCCCTGACTTTCATGAGCTGTCAGCTATCATCTCAGTGAGCCTTGGCCTCTCTTTGCAACCTTTCAATGATTTTCATCATGTGTCCTTCCTTATCCATCTCCTTTCCATGCCCATTAGAGTTCGATCCTTCGACTCCTAGGTTAACATCCTTTCCTTCCTGTTCGTCTTCTATTTCAGGGGTAATCTGCACTCTTCCCCACTCCATACTCGGCGTTGGTTAACTGGAATCTTGACCTTCGTTGAACTATGCACATGCACTGTGCAATTCAATTCGAAGTTTGTCAGTCCATTAAACCTTCACGAACAATCCACAATATTTATAAGCCAGTTTGAACAAAATAAAAGACATTTTGTTTTAAATAAGTTTCATGAACTGGAAGTATTATGTATCTCTTCCATTTCTTTGCATTTTGCGGCAAATCCTAAACAGTTCTGGCACTCATCAGTCTTCTGTAATATAATGCGCAGACGACTCGAATTTTTCGAGCCTTCATTTTCTTGACAATTCCTCATCTTTCGTGACAATCGAGTTTAAGAAAGTGTTTCAATTTCATGAATTTTTCGGAGCTCGGTACAGTTCTGTATTTTTCGGGTGTTCGAAACTTCAGTTTTCGGTAATTCGGGACTTTCGGGACCTTGAGTTTCGGTACCCGGGAGTTCATTATACAGTGACTCCCCACCTCTTGTCATTTCAATTGCCGAATTCTGAAATTCTGATTTACTTTACCCTCCGAGCCCACAGCACAGCTGTCGCCCTCTACCATAGTGGTACGTGGTGCTTTTTCGAAGGATCCTCGTCACCTTCGGTGATGTCATTAGGGTCCCACCACTCTCACCTATCTTCACACGTGCTGGCACGTGGTGCTCTTCAGGTGTCTACGGGGTACATCTCCCCGATTGAGACTTCGGGTGTCAGGGTTTCGTGATCCCTGACGACATGAGTTCCTGTCCTCATGAACTCCCGATCTCCGATTCGTCGATGCGCCTTTTTCCTTAGTCCTCTCATGGCTTTGCCTAGGTCCATGTGACCGCCTCCCATAAGACCGCAGCCTTATATCCTTATCGGGGTTTTCCCTTATCGCAATTTCGGCACCTACAATGTCGGACAACTTGCTTTACCGACTCCCGAACCTCGATATGTCATTTCTCCGATGCACTCGCGTGATTGACTATTCCACTGTCCCTCAGTCCCTTGATGTTTTGGAGTTCGCAATATCACGAATCCTAAATGCATAAATATTTCGGGACTTCTCTCCGTGAAAACCTGAAATGGCGTGCCACCTGTCCACCTCTTGGATCCTGTGGCCCCCACACGGTTCCTTTGTCCGTCGGGATATCGCGTTTCATGATTTCGCGATTCCTTTTGTAGTGATGTCAGGATTTCCAACACCTAATCCACGATATGAAATTCCACGCGTAAATCCAATAGTCAGATCTTTCTCACATCGAACGGTCTTTACAGATCCTGAGATTCCCTGAAGGAATCTCGTCCATTCATCGGGACTTAGTCACATGCTAAAGTCTCGACAGTATGGTCAGGATTTATCATGACGAAAGTCCGAGTTCTTGTCATCGGAACTTCTGCATCCCCGATTCTTGAAATGGGTAGTCTCACAACACGTGACCATCTCAAATCAGACGGTCCACGACTGTTCCAGGGTTTCCATCATGGAAAGTCCTGATCTCTTGTTACCAGGACTCTCGATATCGCGATTCCCGATTTTTCGAAATGGAAAATCTCACGATATGTGTCCTCTATCTTTCGGACGGTCTAGATCTATTTCGGTCTTTCGCCTTTAATCACTGAGGTTTTAACCTTCAGAAACCTCTCGATAGATCCAACGGCTGTCAGGTTTTCCGGTCGAGATCTGACGGCTCAGACGGTTTCTAACTAATTTGGGATTTAGCATATCGCGATTTCCACACTCCTGTGCCATTTCCAAAGGAATTTTAATCCTTATGCACATTTTTCTAGATCCGACGGTCACAAGGGCTTGCCTTCCCTCCCGAACAGATCCTAAGGTTCTAACACCATTGGTGTAGAGACCTGTCTCCTCGTGGCCATAGACCACACCGGCTGCGGTTTCATTGCACCGCTAAACCTCCTGAGCTTGTAAGTGCAGTCAAGCAACTACTTGACACACTGGAACAACCAAGGTCCGAAATTGGCCATTCCAGGCCCAATTCCCTTCACATTCTTGGTCCAATGACCACTCCACTGACCCATCTAGGCTCAGCGTCGAAACCTTCGCTCTGATACCAATTTGTAGCGTACCTTTTTGCTTACCCAGAGCTTATAACGCACTAAGTAACCATTTGTACATGCACTTCTACATAATTCGTACATGCATTATATAATCACATGCATTTAAGTAAAGAAGTACATTTAACTCAGAGTAAAAACATATAATTTTACTGCTACGATTAAACAATCCATAGCATGTAACAATAATTCATATACACAGCGGAAAACATGATAATTTATGTAGCACAGTCATGCAACATGTGATAAGAACATAGTTAGATACTTATCTTGTAATAGTGGTGAAATCCACCAACCAAGTGCAGGCCTTCCACGAACCTCCCAGCCTTAGACCACACTGCTCATCATCTCAACAGTGGATCACCCCTGAGCTGGGACTGAGCTCCACCCCAAGGCAAGGAATCCTAGGCTAGGCTGAGGTTACAGGGAAACAACATAGAAATATCTGGAAGGATTCTTCTCAAAGATGCCATCTTACGCCCACTACTACTAGACTCTCATTCCCCACATGCCTGTTCCGCCCGGGAGTATAAACCTTCACACGCACAGTTTATCGGTGCTAACCTCCCTCTCTGGGACTTGGCAACATGCCAGATCAGGAAGTCTCAGAGCCCGTAGCTGGTGCTGGGCACTCTCTGGAAGAAACCACTTCCCAACAAACTCTTTCCCCTGGAAGGAGTGGCTCACAGGCCTGACAACCTGCCTCTTCCACCCACAACCGCCTCCCTCACCAGAAGAGAGGTCATACACAAGCTCAACCCAAGCTTACTTTGGCCAGTATGCCACACACAGTCCAGCATTTCGTGGCTGCAACAGTCAATTGGGAAAAATAGACACGCGCTTCCCAAATAGGTTCAACAATCACAGGATAGTCTCACCATTTTTGGTTTTGGGATTGTACGAGGGTATTCGTGCAGAGGTCAGACGGGTTCTTGCTCAGACGGTCAGGTAGAATGGAGAAGATCCCCCTCACATGGTTTATCTCGGCTATTATATTTGCATGCACCAGGGTTGACACTTGTCACCCTGGGAAATGCATGCGTTCCCATAGCATGCATCCCTTTTGCACGTTTTCCCTTGCCAGGAACTTAGGATAACATAAAATACACATGTCTTTTGGGAAATAATATTAAAATATTATTCCCAGGCTTAAGCCCCCTAGGCTCAACACTTAGCCCCTTTTCCCACCTTCCAACACCTAATTCCTTGCCCTCTTTGTGGACACTCAGTCCCCCTTCACTCATTCATCGTGGTCGGTCTGCACCTGGCGGTGTTTATATTTTATTAATCATTCTGCATACATACAAGTACATCAGCAGGCTCCTGGCCTTCAAGACTTAGGCTCCCTGGCCTAACAAACACATAATCCTACCATCTTATACAAAACATGGCTCACCAGCCTATAAAACATGTTTACAATTCATTTCATATATCATGATTTGCAATGGGGCTCGACCTTGGGGACACTACAATTTTTGTATTGCTTTTTTAGTATTCTTCAAATTTGACTCCAATTGAATCATAAGAGGTTCATGACTATTGGGATGCAGTTTCTTCCAGGAAGAGGCAACAATGTTTTTGAATTCAGGATCATCAAACCACACTTGATTGATTTTAGGAGGCGCAGGGGGAGAGACAAAGCAGTTGTTCCATCTCAAGGAGATAAGACGACGATTTGAGATCCCCCCTTCTTCCACTTTAGAAGTGAATCTGAGACCCTTCTCAAGAAATTTCTCTGATAAAATAAATCTATCAAGGTGTTTGGCGACTTTGTCTCTCCTAGTTCAATAATTTCTCCAGGTTGGAGAGAGCTTCACTGGCTCCATATCAATTAGGTTGACATATTCAAAAAAGGAGAGGAAGTAGTCATGTTGATGATCCTCTTTAGGGGAGGGACCCCATAGTTCTCTAAGGGAGAGAGTGAGGATCAAATATCCTCCAATGACAAAGAGGGGGTCACTAAAAATACCCGCATCTCTCAAGTCTTCCCAAAAGGGGATTCTATCAGAGTAGGGACCATATATTTTTATAGCTGAAAAAGAGAAGTCTACACATTTGTTCTTTATATTTACAGAAATAGAAGAGTGATCAGACGATGAAAAAAGGGCTCTGAAAGTTAGACTCCAGCCTATGAGTATCCCACCCGAAATACCTTTAGCTACTACACTAAAAGCCCAATTTTTTAACCAGGGGATTACACTCTTGATAGTTTCCTCCCCCTTACACATAGTCTCCTACAGTAATATTATATCGAGATTAAGGCTTAGAATCAACCTTTTGAGGGCTTGTTTTTTCTCCCCCACCCCTCTTGCATTGAAAGAGATAAAGATCATTTTTTCAGGGGGGGGAGGGCTTTCCCCGCTCTAAGGGCCCTAGTTATGGTAGCCTGGGTTCCTTTCTTTATTTCAACTACTTCCATTTCTTTTTCTTTCGAGAGTTGGGACTTCCTTCCTTCTAGAGAAACTTGAGGGGGATCAGGAGCCAAGCCCCCCTTGGAAGGAGAGGCTCCCTTGGATCTAACTCTTGATCTAAGAGCATAACCCTTGGAAGGGGAGGGTAGAGAGTTAGGATTCTTGGAGAGGGGAGAGGGAGGGGAAGGAGAAATGGACCTCGAGACCCAGGGGAGAGGGGAGAGAGTGGGATATTACCTTGGAAGGAAAAGGGGTCTCTAGGGTTTCTGCCTCAATCAGAGAAAGGGGGGGGGAGAGGGGGAGGCTCTTTTTCAGGAGAACATGGGTAGGAGGTCATCAACTGGGTAACCTTGTTCAACAAAGGGGAAATTGGGGGGGAAGGGGCAGAGGGAAGAGGAGAGGGTGAGGGCTTCAGCCACGAAAGAGAACAAGGTTCCTAAGAACAATCACCCCCAACCAATAGAGAAGGAGAGGAGGAAACAGGAAACACCAAAACCATTCATGTTTGAGCAACCTAGTAGACTAAGTCTCCCAACGCAACATTGAATCTTGAACAGTCCCTAGATCAAATCTTACTTCCTTCTTTGTGTCTCTTATCGAGACAACCGCAACCTTCTCAGATGTGCTGCATGAGGATTTTCTTATCCATTTTTTCTTTGTAGGAAGACTTCCAGGTAACAGTCGAGAGCATTCTACCCAAAAGTGCCCAATTTCATGACAAGCATGGCACCGGAAGGGGAGTTTCCAGTAATCCACATTTTGGTGCCATATTATGTCTCCTAAGATCAATTCAATGCTTCCAACCATACCTTCCCCGACGTTAACCTCCACTTGGATGCAGGCCCATTGCCTATCATTTTTTGAGGCCCAGTTGGGTTCCAGACCGACAAAGGACACAATTTTGTCCCTAATAACTTCCAGAGCCTCCCTGCTCCAGAAATCCAAAGGAAGGCCAGGAAAAATAGCCCAAACCTTCATGTGCGATATCGGTTCACATTCAGGATCAAAATCCACAGTCCAAGGTTTAAGAACCAGACCTGACGACCCCCAAGACCAAGGACTGTTAAGAAGTTTTTCGCCATCAATCTATGACTTTCACAAAAAGGAGTTCCATCGTTTGGATAATACACGAGCTTCCAATGCATAACCTAGTAAAGGGGATCACACCTGTGCCATCCAATTCTGCAAGGCCTAAATGCCCGAAGATTTACCAGAAAATATAACGATGAGGAATTTTCCATTGAAATTGGTAATGTCCGAAATTGCTAAATCTTCTCCTAATACCATCTTCACTTGGCCACGTTTTTCCTGAATGCACTTCAAGGGATTCTTCAAATTACTTTTCTTTTTCCTCTCCAGGACGCTCTAGGGATCTACAAAAGGATAACCTTCCAAACTTTGAGAACCCTTCGTAAAACCTCCATTTTCGGGGGATCTATCCAGTGAAGAAACCGAAATTGGTAGCGATTCTTTTGTGAGACCCTCAACATCTTTGCTTGACATAAGATTTTCCGCATGACTTCGGCCATTTTTCGCACTAGCTCTGTTAATGGATGAACCCTCGGGATTAGAATTGGGGGATGGAAAGGCTGGAGAAGGGAGGTGGATCACGTGCTCCAAGAACTCCTCAGAGGTAAGGAATGCACTTTCACGTGATGGACTATGTTCATAATCCAGCTCATCCTCCAAACAAATGCCATATGTATTGAACTTCGAAACTGACACTCCGGGATGATGCGGGGCAGGGAGAAGGACGAAAAAGGATGTCAAAAGGGAAGCGTGGGAGATGAAAAAGAGGAAACGGAAAAGGGAAAGGGAGATGGATTTCATCCCTAAGATCTCGGTCTTATTTGCCTGAGGCCATATGTGCTCACACCCTTAAACAAAAAGAACCACATACCCCTCAACCTAATCTGATAGAATTATATAATATCTATCGTAGATAAATATCAATGGTTCAGGAAGGTAGTATGCATGCCATGAGGGTAAGAAATAGGTGTAGAAGCATACCTTATAAAATAATATCATAACAAACTTAGCTTTCTTGGGTGCAATTCTCATATGAGGTTGTGAAAATAGAATGAATAAGGCTTGTGGTGTAGGAATTTTTGAGGTTGTCACTATATTGGTTGGAAAGACCATAAAATAATGAAAATATCCTCAATGTGGACTAAGGATTAGTTAGATGTAAAGTATGCAAACTAAGCTAGATTATAAAAAAAAATTCATAATGTTAAAATACCATAATGTGCCCTAAGGGCTATAGTATTGTGGTATTGAAGTACACCTCTATAATATTTATTCTCTTGAATTGTCAAGTGAAATTAGATCATCCCTCAAGTTAAATTTTCATGGGGTATAGATATAGGAAACCTCAAGATGAGGTAAAATTTTTGAATTTGCATTAATTGGTTGATTCGTGACATTTTTACATGGTATCAGAGTTGGTTGGGTTGGTATTTCTCTCTCGATGAAGAGAGAGTTAGATATTTCAATTGTGTATATGTTAGAGTGGTGTTTCACCTAGTACTAGTTTATTGGGTGTGAAACACTAGTGTGCTTGGGAGAAGTGCTTGAACCCTAGAAGTGTGTCGTTGCGTGAATTCATGAAGTTGGGTAACACTTTTTGGAAAGGCGGAGTGTGAAAAAAAAATCATACCTTCAAATGAGCTAAATTTAAGTGCTTGATTGAGCTATTAAGACCTTTATCAAACACTTAAATAATCCCCTAATTGAGGGTTCTTGATAGACATGAAAAATTCTCAATTGAGGTGTTAGCTTGGATGAAGTAAATCCTTGATTGAACTATAGAGTTAGATAGTCCCTTTTTTAAGAAAATTTATGTTCATTTTTTCATGATAAATACATTAAACAATCAACTTAAAGACTTTATTGGTCGGTTTTTAATATAATTGGTGATGCACTTGTCAATCCTCTTTATGTTTACCTTTTTAAATTAACTCACTTATTTGGTTCATTTTCACTTTGGCATATTATTATCAATGATGTGTAAGTTTATAATAATTTCTTAATAATAAGTGAGTTAAATTCATTGTCTTATATTTTCTTGGTTGTTTATAAATACTTTCTTGGTGGTTTATAAAGAATTTATCTATATATTTTTATCCATATTTTTATTACAAAATTCCCAATCGAAGAAACTTTCTTGCAACTTTCTTTCAACTTCTAGGGAGTGAAACCCCTTCATCTCTTCCATATTTGTTGGTAGATTTGATGCCGCTATATTCATTATTGAATTCTCTATCCAATGGCATATCATTTTCATAGTTTCAATTTCATATTATACTTCAAATTTATTTTCTTTTAAAAATTAAATATTTTCCCACCATTCCAAAGTTGCTCGGAGTAAAATTAGTAGCATAAAAATTACATAACCAAAAAAATAGATGGAATTTGTGGAATCCCTATGGATATCTCATTTTCAAAAGGGTAATTTTGGTTTTTCAATTTATGTAAACAATAGGAAAAAAATTACACAGGTGTATAAAATATGATTCAAATATTAATTGGTCAAATTTGAAAAATACAAAAAATTTAATTCCAAAAGAAAAAAGTAGGATCTACTATGTTCTTTGTAGTTCGTGCTCACACACACATATGAAAATGATGCTTTGAACATTTAATTAGTTGACGCGAACAAAAGTCACTTTTTATTTTTTCCAAAAAAATGCAAGGACAAGTATTTAATTAAATGCAATTTTTTAATGAAAATTGGGAAATATTACATTAATCAAAAAGAGTTTGCGGTCGAATCATGTGCGAGAGTACATGAGATTCAAAAATATGCTTGAAGGCGAGTCCAAATTGCTTTATTTTCTCTAACCTAATCCTATCTTTACTAACTATCTTATCTCCACTGGAGATATTTGCATTCCAAAATTTGGTAGTGACTATTCTAAAAAAGATGTCCAATACACATATGCATTTGAAAAACATTAAGTACCCTGTTGCAAGTGTTTTGGAGAATCCTTCTCTTATGTAGTTGTGTCATGAACAAGAATGTTAAGTTCAAGAGTGGGCATTTTGGTTGGAGGGGAGGAGTCATTGGGTGGAGGGATTTTATGTAGGTACCATGGGAATCGGTGTTGCCTACTCTTGCATGTGTTTTACTTGAGACCAAATGGTATCAATCTTTGTAGTTCCTGCTCTCTCTCACACACATGAAAATGATACATTTAACATTGAATTAATTGATGGGAACAAAAGTCACTTTTTAACTTTTCCAAAAATTTGCAAGGACAAGTATTTAATTAAATGCAATTTTTTTTTAACAAAAACTGAGAAATATTGTATTAATCAAAAAGAGTTTGTGGCCAAAGCACTTGAGGGAGTACATGAGATTCAAAAATATGCCCGAAGGTGAGTCCAAAATTGCTTGATATGCTCCAACCTAATATTATCTTCCTTGCTCACTTTTTTATCTCCACTGGAGATATTTACATTACAAAATTTGGTAGTGATTGTTCTAAAAAAGATGCCCAATATACATATGCATTTGAAAAAAATTAATTGCCTGGATGGAAGTGTTTTGGAGAATCCTTCTCTTCTGCAGCTGTGTCATGAACATGAATGTTCAGGTCCAAAGTGGTCCTTTTGGTTGGAGGGGAGGAGTCGTTGGTGGAGGGATCTTCTGTAGATACCATGGGAACCTATGCTTCTTGCTCCTGCATGTGTTCTACTTGAGACTGAATGACATCAACCTCATCATACTATTGTCTCATAGTTGCCCGATGTTGATTGAGAATATCCAGTATGAAAGAGACTTGGGTGGATAGTCCCTGGAAGTCAATATGAAGTTGTTGAACAAATTTCCAGAGTTCTTCATTGTCATCCATTTTTTTTTAGGATTGGAATGACTTTGAGGCATTGTCACCAATATTGACAGAGGGTCATTGCCGTGATTTCTATTGAGGACAGGAATCAAAAAATAATTCCTCGTACCATCAAATTATTCCTGGTAACAATGCTTGGAGTCCACAATGTGGCTTTCTCTCAACAAAGGAAATGGCAAGAAATGTCAAGCCAGAGCATGTTATTTTCACCTGAAACCGCTTGAGGATCCCCAGGACCAGAGCTTCCTCCTAAGGATCAAAGAGACAAGTCCAAAATCGATAGAAGCCAACAACGTAGATGAGCACTCAGAGAATTAAAGACGAAATTGAGTCCTACCAGAGCCTTTGCTTCCCTGAGTACAATGCAATCCTCAAGGCCCCATGTGACTACCATAGCCAATATTTCCTTACCCCATGCATTTTTGTTAAGATGAATCTCCACAGGCCCAACATAAGAATAAAAAAGAGTCGGGGAAGGAAAACCCACTCTAATATCTCCACAAATTGCCATAATTGTATGTTGATTACGATGTTGTCCTTGCAATTCTCCATTCCCTGAATCCATCTCAACACTTCATTCCCGCATGTATTGAGAACTTTCTTGCATAATGGAAATGTTTTGTGCCCTATACTTTATCCCACCACAACCATGTGAAAAATACACCTGAGTGATATCATGATAAGGGTGAGTGGATATCTCGTG
The DNA here is from genome assembly GCA_009831015.1 of Picea engelmannii. Taxonomy (NCBI): domain Eukaryota; kingdom Viridiplantae; phylum Streptophyta; class Pinopsida; order Pinales; family Pinaceae; genus Picea; species Picea engelmannii. The sequence goes on from ML826706.1 coordinate 83,553, forward strand.
TGCGACAAAGGGATACAATGTTGTCTTGATGTACTGTTTACTGCCTAAGTGCACCACCCATAAGACATGCGTTAATTTTGATATGACCTTCATTAATTAAGGAATTGGATGGTAGGATAATATCCCATTGATCCTAATAATCCCTTTTGAATTCATAGTAGCTAAGTTGTCTTATGTGTTTGTGAAGCTATTATTTTCTATCATGATGTGCTGCATTGAAACTTGTGGAAAATCATTTGGAACATTTCTTATTTTTTTGAAAATATTTCTCAAATGAGCATCCCTTGGAAAGGTCCCTTTAATGAAGGTTCTTATAGCATTCATGGAATCTCCTAATATGACAAGATGTTGAATCTGATTCTCCTTAGATAATTGAAGACCTTGGAGAAGGGTTTATTCTTCAGCTTGATTATTAGTGGCAATGCCTAAAATCCTTGCAAAAATTATCTCAATATGTCCTCTGGGATCAAGAATGACCCCCCGACACCTCCCACCCCGAATTAAATGAAAATTTTGACACATAAAATGATATTAATATTTATTTGGAAAAATGTCATTAGAAAGACAACACAATTCCATACAAATTTTATTTTTACTACATGACAAAATTCACAAGACTTATATGAGTTTGAAGGATTCAATTTAAAAAATATGTAAAATGTCAAATTTTTATCACCACATTTCACTAAAATGTGTTACCCATCTTCATGGATTTACCATGTTCTACTTTATTTGTTCCTAATTTTTCTTTGGGGTGTCCTTCCGATTCGCAGGATGACTACTCCAGTCTTAGATAGTGACAAGTTGAATGGTTCTTCCAATTTTATACCTTGGCAGTTTAGGTTGCAAATGCTTTTGGAGGAAGTTGAGATTTAGGAGCATGTTGAGAAAGAGATAGCTACACCTAATCCAAAATTGTTTCCCCCCCATGGTAAGGAGGAGGCAAAGGAAAATATAATCATTTTTTATTTGGTGAAGGACCACTTCATCCCTCACACTGAAGAGAAGATGACCAATAAGGATATGTTTGAGTATTTGGTTGATTTATATCGAAGTTCTTGTGTTTTTAGATAGATGCTCTCAAGGAACAAACTTTTAGCCATCCACATGATAAGAAAGATATAGTGGCAAGCTATCTAACCAAGGGAACATAGTTCAAATATTAGTTGGTTTCCATAGGGACAAGAGTGGAGGATAATGATTTGTTTGTGCATGGCCTTGAATGGAATTACTTCATTTTGAAGGACTTATGTCCACGTTGTTTGTGATCATGAGAACTTATTAGATTTTGTGAAGCTTTGGGATAATATTTTTCAAGAAGAGATCAAGTCTACCTAACAACGAAAGGAAATGGTTTGGTATAATATTGTGTAGGAAGATATTAGGTTAGAATCATGTACCTAGCAAAATTGATGTATAAGTTAGTTGTCAAAAATGTTAACATTTTTTTTATGCATGTCAAAAAAGTTTTGATTCCGCAAAAAAAAACTTTCAAGTGTAAAAACCCTAGCCGCGTCTGGTAGGCTACTCCATCCTACGTGAGGTTTGTGCCACAATGGATCAAGGAGGTGGCTCTGAGGCCCCTCCTCCCCCAGGCCCTGAAGTCAAAGCATTCAGGAACCTATTAGTTGCTGCTGGGAAACGACCAATCTCTGGTTCACAACAAAAATTTGTGAAAAAGCTGGATAATATCCCCACGGTGGAATTGCCTGTGGAAGAAACCTGCAGATCTGCGTTGAAATTAGATGAAAGAAGCCTCATTGGCCAGTTCACAGGGCTATGGCCATCCCCAAAAGCAGTTGAAGATTGGGTCAAGCGGAACTGGATCCCACTGGTCTCAGAAGGAATAAAAAGCCACTTCATCGACAAAGGGTTTTTTGTATTTGTGTTTGATAATGCGGAAGACAGAAGCCTAATCTTTAGAAACATTCCATATTTTTTGGGCCCTCAAGGACTATACCTGAATAAATGGTCACCAAATTTCGATCTGACACAGGATGTGCCTACGACTGTGCCTGTGTGGGGGCGCCTTCCTCAACTTCCCCTCCACTGCTGGAATCAAAGATCGTTGCAGTATATTGGCAATGCTCTAGGAAGATACATAGATCAAGCGGTGAGGAAAGCTCAATACTCCTGTGCCCGAATATGTGTTAAAGTCGACCTGGAATTTGGTTTACCTGAAGCCATCAAACTCACGGTTGTAGATTGGACCCACATCCAGGAGCTCGACTACGAACAACTTCCCTTCAAATGTCGACACTGCCATGAGTACGGGCACTTCACAAGGTACTGCAAGAAGAAGAATGAGGAGGCAATAGAGAAAGATAAAGGAGAACAATGGAAGCAAGTAAAGAAAACAGTAAATAACAGGCAGAACAATAAAACCAAAGGCAAAGAGACAGGGAATAAAGCAGGGAAAGATAGCGAAAACTCCCAAAACTCAGGAAGCAAGGAAACCATCAACATTGAGGAAGAAAAAAACTCCTTCTAACCACTCCAAACCCCTCTAGAACCTCCAGAAGCAGACCGAGATGGGCTCACCCAGTTGAATAACACCACTTCTCTAGATTCAGGTAAAGTGGAAATCCCTCCCTCAAGTCTGGTTCCAAGTAGTATTTCCTCTCCTTCTTATGCAGACATTATAAAAAAAAAGAAAAAAAATGTAGAAAATGATGGCTCATCGGAGGATGAGACCTTCTAGAGGCCATCAAAGAGAGCTGGAAGGAAATCAAACAAGGATACCAGAGAAGAAGAATCAGAAAGACAAAAAACCCTTGGGAGCCAAACCACCATAGAAATGACTCTAGGGAGGAATACTAGAGCCAGGATCCCCAAGGGAGGTGGACCTACCCCAACAAGTAGTAAGTAATGCAGCTGGTCTCTTGGAACTACAGGGGTTTGGGGAACTCCACAAAGGTAGAGGCCATTAAAGAACTATTGAAAATGGAATCCACAGATATACTCATGCTCCAAGAGACAAAAATAGAAGGAGACCTTCTTCTAAATATAATCAGCACAAAATGGAAATTTGATACGGGGAAGGCAGTAAGTGCAAGAGGCTCGGCTGGAGGAATAGGAACATTTTGGTCTAAAAAAACCTTCTCTCTGGAAATATCCCATGAGACACAACATTGGATCTTCACCGAGCTGCGCCATACAACTAGCAATTTTACCATATCTCTTTTTAACATGTATGTTCCGGTGCACTATGTTGAAAAGAGAGAGTGTTGGAAGACACTCATGGATTATTTAGAACTTCTCAATCCAAAGAATATTGTCATAGGAGGAGATATGAACATTATTATGGGCCCCAAAGAGAAGAGAGGTGGTTTCTACACTAGGGACCCAATGCTCAACTCAGTGGAAAATCTCATGCTTCAATGGGATCTAGTAGACTTCAAGCCAGTGAAATGAGAATATACTTGGACCAATAATAGATCAGGTGAGAACCATATCTCAGCTAGGCTGGACAGATTTCTCACCAACAGCTCCATCATGTTGGACAATAAAATCATTTTCTCCAAGATTCTTCCAAAATTAACCTCAGATCACAAGCCTATCCTTCTCTGTTTGAAAGATGAAGAAGATTCCAAAATTAACCTCGGATCACAAGCCTATCCTTCTCTGTTTGAAAGATGAAGAAGACTTAGGCCCTCTACCTTTTCGTTTCAGTCCTCTTTGGGCTGAAAGAGAGGGGTTTTTTGAAACAGTCTAATCAGCCTGGGAAAAAGAAGTTATAGGCTCCCCAAGCTTTGTGTGGGAGAAAAAATGAAAAATACAAAAATGGCCTTGAAAGAATGGATAAATAAGGATTTAAAAACTCCCACAAGTCAGAGGAAAGAAGCTGTCCAATAGCTGGCTGAACTCCAATTTGAATTGGAAAAAAAAGAAATCTCCCCCATGGAGTTAGACAAAGAAAAATCTGTCCAAAGGAACACTTATAGCTCCTTGAGAAGTGAAGAAGAATACTGGCGAATCAAGTCTCACAACTTGTGGTTAAAATCTGGAGATAGAAACACCACATACTTTCACAGACAATATAGGGCCCGCCTTTCGTGAAATCACATAGCAGAAATCACTACTTCCAGTGGGCAGGTGTGCAAAGGATTTGATCAAATAAAGGAAGCTGCTGGGAAACATTTTCAAAATCTACTCAGTGCTGAAAGGGAGGGGAGTGAAGAAGACATTACAAAATTCCTTGCACATATTCTGAAATCAATTAACATAGATGACAACAACAATCTGTTGAGCCCCATCACGGAAGAAGAAATATCAAAAATAGTCTGGTCCATGGAGCCAGACAAAGCCCCTGGGCCAGATGGCTTTTCAATCCATTTCTACATATTATGATGGGAGCTAATCAAGCCAGATCTCCTTAGAATGATTCATGGATTTCTGAGGAAAGAAAAGATTGGAGGTGGAATAAATTCTACCTTTCTCTCCTTAATCCCCAAGGAAGCGAATCCAGGAACCTTTGAAAGATATAGGTCGATCTCACTTTTCAATGCTTCCTACAAGATTGTTGCTAAGCTCTTGGCGAATAGAATCAAACCCCTGCTGCAAAAATTAATTTCTCCAGCTCAAGGGGGGTTTGTGAAGGGAAGAGGCATCCTGGAAATGTAATTCAAGTCCAAGAAGCTCTGCATTCCAACCACTCCTAAAAAGAACAAGGTATGCTTATCAAACTGGATATGTGCAATGCATTTGATAGAGTTAATCTCTCATTTTTGTACAGGGTTCTATCTTCCTTTGGATTCAGCCAAGAGTTCATCAATCTCATCAAAGCCTGTTTAGAAAAGATCTGGATCGCACCTCTGGTAAATGGAAGACCTGCTAATTTCTTCATATCCACTAGGGGATTGAGGCAAGGCTGCCCTCTATCCCCATTCCTCTACATTTTGATGGCAGACTCCTTGAGCAGGAAGCTGTCCTATGAAAAACAAGATGGCAGCATACCGGGGATTCAAATTGTTAAAGGAATTGATCCAGTGAATCACACACTATTTGCAGATGATTCTTTAATGCTGGGGGGAGCCTCTCCGAAAATAACAAATTCCTTTAAACATATTCTTCAAAAATTCTGTAGCATCTCGGGAGCTCTAATAAATGAGAGGAAAAGTGTCGTGTATGGTTGGAACACAGAGCAACACACAATTGAGAAAATAGCAAGCAATTTGGGCTTTGCAGGATACGTTGTCTGGGATAAAATTAAATATCTGGGCCTTCCATTAACGCTAGGCTCTAACATAAACCAGCTGTGGGATGAAGTAATAGTGAAGTTCAAAAAGAAAATTGCATTGTGGGGAGGATTTTGGCTCACCACCGGAGGAAAACTCACGTTAATTAAGTTAGTTCTCACAGCACTGCCCACATACCAGGCTTCTCTTATGCTGTCCCCAAAAGCATTCTCCGATCAGATTTCCATCCTTATGTGTAATTTCCTGTGGAAAGGAGGATGTGGAAACGACAATAGATTTCATTTGATCAGTTGGGACACAGTGAAAAGGCCTCTCATCGAAGGTGGAATGCAAATTCGAGATCCCCTACATTCTAATTTAGCCATGGGATGCAAATTACTATGGCAGCTATACGCTGAGCCAAATCACCTAGTCAGCCAGATTTTCAAGATTAAATACCTCAAAAATTAGTCGATAAAACACTTCACGGTGGAGAAAAATCCCAAAGGCATGTTGGCCTGGAAGCTATGTAGCAGAGGTATCAAATTCTTCAGATCTTACCTATACCGAATTCTTGGGAATGGTAAAAATACCATGCTTTGGAGAGACAATGTTATGGGCCACCCCCCTCTAGCAGAATTCAATGAAATATCAGAGTTAAGATCTTGGCTATTCGTGAAAGGCATCAGGAAAATTGAAGACATCTCGGATTGGGACAACAATGGGAACTGGCAGTGCTGGATCTTTCCAAGAATTCTTGAGCAATTAAAACCACAGTTAGATGTTCTCATAGATGCTATCTCTGATTTTGCCCCGGTGCACATTGACGAAGAAGACTCCTAGGCTGGGGCAAGACAAGAGTGTATTCAGCAGGCCAAGGGTATCTACTGATGCAAACTAGAAAGGATTCGACTCACCCGGAGTCCTTTTGGAAGCATATTGGGGACAGCTTCAGCATCCCCAAAATCAACTTCTTTTTTTGGACTTTGATGCATAATTTTTTTTTGACCAGGGATAACTTGTGCAAGAGAAATATAGCAGGCCCACACTGATGTGTTCTCTGCAAAAGCGCATTGGAAAAATTTGATCACCTTTTTATAGAATGCAAGTTTGCGAAGGAGGTTTAGCGCATTTTTCTGAATGGGCTGAATGTTTGTCCTCCACCACTGAACTCGGTAGACATCATGTTTTCCTCTTGGAAAGAAAACTACCCTTACAACATCATGAGAAAATCAATATGGCAACAGGTGTGGATAGCTACCCCAAAGTATGTCTCCTGGAAGCTCTGGCTCGCCAGGAACGAAATCATCTTCAACAATATTGAATGGTCACCAACAAAGGTGGCTGCCCGCGCAAAGAATCTCCTCTTAGAAACCTTGAATTGCTTTCCCGTCAAAGATGACAGCTCTCTTCGAATTGAAGAAAGGACGTGGCTGGATGCTTATACCTGCAAAGTCAGAATTCATGCAAACATACGCCCAAATCAAAAGGAAAGATGGCAGATTCGAGATTCAGAGGAAAGATTCCAACAGTGGTGGAAATCCTAGGGCAAGTGTACAATTTTCTTTGACGGAGCCTCCAAAGGCAACCCAGGGAAGTCAAGAGTGGGAGGGGTGATCTTCTCACTGAATGGGATCAAAGAAGAATTCAGTTGGGGGCTTGGACTGAGAAACAACAATCAAGCATAAATTCTTGGAATATTGAAAGCTTGCCAAATGGCTAGAAAGGAAAATCCAAGTGAAATCTTAGTATTTGGAGACTCGGAAATGCTGATAAAAGCATTAGTAAGTGAGAAAGAGATTAAGGATCCGGTGCTAAACAAGCAGCTAACAAGATTGAAGAAAATCCTGAGAGGTTTTCTCTCGGCTCAATTTTTCCACATTCTCAGGGGATTAAACAAGGAAGCAGACAGATTGGCAAACATAGGATGTACTCTACAAAGTGGTATGATTAGTATAAATGCAGATCTACCGATCAAGGCAACAATCCCCTGAGTGGGATGCTGTGCTTATGGTTACCTGAAGAATGTACCGGTTGTTAGGTGCTGCCCAACCTGACCCTTTTTATTAATAAAACATAACCATCTCAGTTAAAAAAAAAAAAATCATGTACCTAGCAACAAAATGAAATAGAAGAATTATCCCTCGTTGAGAGGACGAGGAAGGGAAGAAATAAAGGGAACAAGAAGGGCAAGAAGGAAGATTCAAATCTATGAAATAAATATTTGAGTAAGGAAAAAACATTTAGATGTCACTAGTTGGGACATTATGCTAGCCACCTGAGGGGAATGAAAGTGGTAACAAGTTGCAGCGAGTGTACGTCCTGTACTAGGAGTGGATAATGGATCATCTCTATTTCATACCACCTTATATATGGTCCCTTGTTTATATTATAACACTATGTCAAGTGTTTGTTGGCATGTGGATAGTGGGGCATCGAGACATATTACTTATGATAGAACACTCTTCAATAGGTTTCGAGAGAAAGAGGAAGGTATGGGAGTGGATTTGGGTGATGTTTCCTCTTATCCTATGAAAGGATGGGCGATGATGCATTTTATCCTATGAAAGGATTGGGCTCCATTTCTCTCTAGATTCTATCAAGTAGTGATCTTGAGCTGAATGATGTCTTGTTTGTTCTTGGTTTGAAGAAAAAAATTCTTTTAGTTTCTAGTATGGTAGAGATTCTTCATAGAGTTTTATTTGAAGGACATAATTGCACTGTTAGTGACAAGGGTGGAGGACAATGAGTTGTTTTTCCATGGCCTTGAATGGACTTACTTCATTTTGAAGGCCTTTTGTCCAAGTTGTTTGTGCCCATGAGAACTTGTTATATTTTGTGAAGCTTTGGGATAATCTTTTGCAAGAAGAGATCAAATCGGAATCATGTACCTAAAAACTAAAGGAAATGCTTTGGTATAATATTGTGTAGGAAGATATTAGGTTAGAATTATGTACCTGGAAACAAAATGAAATAGAATAATTAGCCCTCGTTGAGAGGACGAGGAAGGGAAGAAAGAAAGGGAACAAGAAGGGCAAGTAGGAAGATTCAAATCTATGAAAGAAAGATTTGAGTAAGGAAAAAACATTTAGATGTCACTAGTTGGGACATTATGCTATCCACCTGAGGGGAATGCAAGTGGTAACAAGTTGCAGTGAGTGTATGTCCTATACTAGGAGTGGATGATGGATCATATCTATTTGAGACCACCTCATCTATGGTTTCTTGTTTATATTCTAACACTATGTCAAGTGTTTTTTGGAATGTGGATAGTGGGGCATCGAGACATATGACTTATGTTAGGACACTTTTCAATAAGTTTCAGGAGCAAGAGGAAGGTACGAGAGTGGATTTGGGTGATTTTTCCTCTTATCCTATGAAAGGATGGGTGATGATGCATTTTATCCCATGAAATGATTGGGCTCCATTTCTCTCTAGATGCCATCAAGTAATGATCTTGAGCTGAATGATGTCTTGTTTGTTCTTGGTTTGAAGAAAAATCTTCTTTTAGTTTCTAGTATGGTAGAGATTCTGCATAGAGTTGTATTTGAAGGAAATAATTGCTCTATTAGTGATTGTAGTCTATCAATATCAAGGAATTTTGAAAGATGTGTGTTAGATGGTGGCCTTTACTAGTTACTTGTTGATCTAATGACACTTGTACATTCCAACATGAAATTGGATGAGCCTTATAGACTTGAGGAGGCACATGTAGAGCATGCATGGTAGGATATCACAAGGATAGATTCAAAATCTATTGTGGAATTAGTGATTGATTACAATATTGTAGCTAATAGGAATATTGAAGAGTATAGGGTCAAGGTTATTGGATTATCTCAAAAAGAAGGAGTTGACCTTGACGAGACTCTTGCTCCAAGTGACAAAGGATTCTCCAAGAGAGAGAGAGTTTACTTTCTTGAGGGTTTTTCTTCAATTACCAAAGGTTTTGAGGTGCATGGGTGGGATACCCATGTGTATAGGTGGTTGATAGTCCTATGTGGGTTATTTATTATACCACAAGCTTGGTATTTCAATATAGATTGGATTTGTGTAGTTTCTATGTTTATAATTTTGATAGATATGATCCACTTGCTTGGTCTTGCATGGAGATGTGATTTTCTTTCCAAAAAGTATTGAAAAGATTGTGATGTGGTGTATGAATATTTTGGTCCATGGTGTTTACTTGAGGTATTATGGATTTTGGCATATTGTTGATGGTCTAGGGTTATGTTCTTTCATATTCACATGGTCAAGCCCCTGGTAAAGGGGAGGTTCAACATCTTGTGATAGTATCTTGTTTTTTTGGATACGATGAAACTTCTAACGCTGATAGGATATACATTCTAGCACACCTGAACAATATGGTGAGATGAGATGTGAATTTTGATGAGGATATGAGGCCCTCTAGTTTACAACTATCTCATTTAGTGATTGAAGGGAGTGAGGGGGTTGTAGCTTTAGATACAAACTTAGAGGTTAGATAAGGATCATATCTAGGTGTGTATGAAGTGATATTTGGGGTGGATAGGCCATCACCTTCTATTCCCACACAGAAGAAGCCAATGTTACTTACTCATACATTGAAATATGCATATGAGCATGTAGGAGTGCCTATATATTTTGTGAGAGAAAGTATACCTCCTAGGGGATATGTTAAACATATTTCATTTGTTTCTTCCATTTTTGAGCCTTTTAGTTGTTTTTAGGAGGTGATGTGTGATGCATTGATGCAGTGTGATGGATGGGTTATGGTTCCTTTCCAAGAGCTAGTGGTTGATTCTAAGATTGTCGTAGAATTAGATTTATAGATGGAAGGTTTGGTTAGGTTGTAGAGGGAGTAGTCTAGTGTTGGTGAAAACACTCCCCTTGAAAAAAGAGAGTGTTAGATTTTGAGGTTACTCCAAAAGTGTTTACACCATGATTGGGGGTGTTTCATGTACTGTGGGTTGCATGGTGTATGGATGACTGTTGGTTGTACCATGATGGCAATACACATTGGAGTTGTCTTGCTCATTGATTAGTACTCCTTGTCTTGATGTCTACATGGAATTCTTTCTTAGATTATTGGAGACCTGTGGAGCTTGATGACTTGTTCTTGTAGTTGGCACATGGAAGTTGGTTTCTTGATTGGGAGAAAATTTCATTGGAGGAGGAGCACAGGGCGTCATGGAGGATGACATTTAGCCCTATATTGCATGGGGACACTTGGTTTCTTTCATGGAGTCTTGTACTTGATTTGAGGACACTTGGGTTGAGGAGTGATCATGTAGGTGGGGTGGACTTGGAGGTACACATGGATTGGGAGGGATCATTGGATATTTCAATGCTTGTGGAGGTGGAATGTTGGACCCTTCTTGAGGGCTGTTCATCCTTGAAGCCTTGCTTGTTGGATGAGCATGCCTTGGAGATTGACATGTATCACCTAGCATTGGAGCACTCCACTTGTGGGCCTATCATGTGTAGATTTAGGTTGGTTGTAATATACTAGGTCCATTTTATATTGTAGGCCTTTACCAACTTTCATTTAAATAGAGGACATAGTCATTTCATCACTCTTCACTTGTACTTGTAGTTCACCTTTGAGATTGCATGCTTGAGGTAGAGATGTGATACTAGGGTGAACTAGTGTTCTTATAATATTATTCATGTATACTTGCTATTTTTGTCTTAGGAATTAGGTTCTTGGAGGAAGTTGAAGGTAAAATCAAGGGTTATGGTTTTACCCTAAGGAGGCAAAGAAACTAATTCTTGTGATCAATCTTATAAGGGAAAAATAAACATTTTATCTTGTAGCTCTTGTGAGAGAAGGAGAATATGGTTTTGTGGAATTTGGAAACCATAATACTATTTTTTATGCTTGTTGTTAAGGAGGAGAGGAGAGGTATTGTATACTTGTGGGATGTAGGTTTATATGCCAAGGAGCAATTGTTGGGGTTCATGCTAACTTGTTGAAGATTCCTGGTGGAGTAACCAATCCTAGTTAGGAGGGATTCCTAGCTAGGAGATTTGAATTGGATACATAAGACAACACAATTGGCTATTGGATCAAGTTCTACGATGATCAATACAAGCAAGGTTTGAGGCTATGGACGAGGTAGGAGACATGGTTTATGGTTTGAAGAGCCCCATGCCATCATGACTGGTGTCCACACTTGCATTAATATAGTACTCTCATTGTAAGAATGGGAATGTAAATGAATGAAAATAAAGTATATTGAAAAAAAGTTCAAAGGAAAAAAGAGAGAGAAATTGTGTATTTAAAAAATAAAAACATGAAACACTATCTTTCAAATGTAATTGGAAAAAAGAAGAGATAAGAAGCACAATGGACTTGGGGAAGATAAATATTTGGGGATGATTGGCCTTCTAGTGTAAACCCCAATAGGGATATTCTCCTATCTACTCTTGCATCCCAAAGGAAGGGGAGTTCTTTGGCTAAGTGTGAAAGAAATTCCCATGTGAAGGTTGAGAATGGGCCAGAGAGCTTATGGTTACTTTATTATTCACATTGTTGAGAAATAAAGAAGTTGGCCAAAGCTAATCGAATGTCTTTTTTCCATTTGGGTTTCTAAGGTAAACATTGATTTCTTGTGTGATGAATCTCCCTATGTGCTATGTTAATTTCCAATATAAGTTGTTGGTTGTTGCTTTGTATTTAAATTGTTGTATGACTTATTTTAATGATTTGAGTATTCATTCGATGTTATTTATCTAAATTTTACGTTCTTTTCTCATTCTTATTTATCCATTAAAGAATCCTAATAGATTTTTATTTTCCTTCACCCATCCATTTACGAGATTAGAAATATATGGATGGAGATATAGAGCTATTGCACTATTGTAGAGGGTTTCTAATTTTGTTTTTTCAACCTTATTGACTTTTGTATAAGACACAACATTTTCCTATCTTTTGTCTGTTATACAAAATGCACTAGTGCGCCTCAGAAGAGTGACCTTTGTTTTTTCCTCCGCAAAGCAAAACCTCTGCAAAATTTTAATTATGGAGGTTTGTATTTACATATTTTCAATTCAATTGTTTTTCGGTGCATTTCTATGTACAAAGAACACCTATGCGCTCTGAAATGTATAACACATCAAAATATATAGTGAAAAAATGAGTGGAAATTTCATTTTTTTAAATGTATGCGTTTATAAATGAAAGACATAGAAGAGTGACCTCCATTTTTCCTCCGCAAAGAAAAAAATCCACAAAATTTTGTACTAATAAGCCCAAGGAGAGTTCTTTGTCCCTGGCTTCAGAGTGTTGTGATCTTGCAGAGGTAGAAAAATGGAGGCAACATATAATCTGAGAGATTGGATGGAAGGTCATGGATATTCAGAACTTGGGCCTCGACAAACACTGCCTCTAAGACCTCAACAATGAAATCAACAATATGATCAAGGAAAAGGGGCACATGGAAGCTTGGATTGTAGATATTGACAATCCTAATTATTCCAAAGTAGGGGCCAATATGATAGACTAGGAAGGGAATGAGGTTGATGTGCCAAGTGGCACTAGTAAGGGCCTTGATTACATATACTTTGGGGCTGCAAATTTCCTCCTCGAAATCAAAGCGTTATTTGATAAGCCCCATGAGGTAAAGAAGAGGAGGTCTAGGTATGATATTTAAAAGAAAATTGACACCAATTATTATGGCTACAAGGATTAAGAGGACGATATCTTGGAGAAATTCGAGCACCCCACAGAGGAGGAAATGTGGGCCATAACATTGAGGGAGTGGTAGAGGATCGAGTTTGTCAAGAGGGAGGCTAGGTTGACGATCAAGAGTAGGGAGGAATTTGTCATTAAGTTGATCCTGCTTGAGGAAGAGGAGGATGTGGTGGAAGAAATTGGAGAGTAGGACAAGGGAAACCAACAATAGAGAGAGAGAGAGTTTGTTTCCCATGTGCCCCTTCTGAATGAGAAAAATATCGAGTGCATGGTTGTGGAGAAGAAGAAACATGAGATTATTAGTAAATACATGGGTGAGGATCTCATGGAGGAGAAACTCGAGGCCAAGGAAATTCTTAATAATCAATGCTAAGGTATGTTGGTGTAGCTTATGGATCATCGACTTTTTTCAAATGTGATTCTTAACTTCTATTAAATATACAATATGGGCCTTAGTTCATTCTTGAGGTTGACAAAGTATTATGATCAATACATTCACCAAGTTTCCTTTCTTTCTTATTAGGAAAAAGGAGAACTATGAAGCTTAGATCGTAGAGATTAGTGGTTCTAATTATGTCAAAGTAGGGGCTGAGATGATGAACTTGGAAGGGAATGAGGTTGATGTGCTTGGTGCTATCGAAAAAGGCCCCAATTACAAATACTTCGAGGCTGTGAAATTCTTCCCCAACATCAAAGAGCTATTTGATAAGCCCCCTGAGATGAATAGGAGGAGGTCTAGGTATGATAATTGCAAGTAAAATGATGCCAGTTATTATGGCTACAAGGATCTTGAGGATGATATCTTGGAGAAACTCGAGTAGCCCATGGAGGAGGAGATGCAGGTCAAAGCATTGAGAGAGTGACAGAGGATCAACTTTTTCAAGAGGGAGGCTTGGTTGATGATCAAGAATGGCGAGGTCATTGTCGTTAAGCCAGTCCCATTCAAGGAAGAAGAGGATGTGGTGGAAGAAATGGGAGAGAAAGACAAGGGAAATCAACAACGAAGAGAGTGAAACCTTTGTTTTTTCCTTTGCAATGCAAAACATTCACAAAATTTGAATTATGGAAGTTTGCATTTGTACTTTGTCAATTAAATTGTTTGTCGGTATATTTTTACATAAAAAGTGCACTGGTGCACTTTATAGTGCACCGATGCACTATAAATTGTATAGTTCAGCGAAAAGGTATGTTAAATGTTTATCATTAATGTGCCAAAATATACAATGAAAAAATGAGTGGGAATTTCATTTTTCTAAATGTATATGTTTATAAATGAAAACCCTAACCATTATCTCATTCTTTTGCCAAAATTTAGAGGTGATATTTGTGCAAGAGAGATTTATCAGCAAAGATTTTGGAGTGGATAGATTTTTTTAAAGAGCCAAATTTGTAAGGGATCATTGTAGGTCACATACAAATCTGTAGAGGAGAAATTTCATGTATGTGATTTCATTCTAGTTATCATCTTAATCTTTTCCCTATTTGATTCAAACAAATTTTAGTGCATTCTCAAAAAAAATAAAAGGGTTTCACAATTACCTTAGGTATCAAAACCCTATACTTTTTGTTGTTTCTCTTGGTTTCCCTCTCTATATTTCACAAGGATCTTATTTGAAGCAGTATAATTTTATAGGATTTATTTACTTGTATATGGGGATTTTGGTATCCATTGCAATGAGACCACTCATTGCATTGGATCCCAAACCACAGCGCTGCCAATTTATATAAAAAAAATCTTTTGCGATTAGTGATGTGCACTATACAAGAATAACACATTGGTACACACTATATAGGGATAGTGCACCAGTGTGCATGTTCCTATCAACACCACCGCTGAGTTTAAAATGATAATAATAATTTTTTTAATACCAAAAGTATCATGTTTTAAATTTGTTCTTGAGTTTGTAGTGCACAATAAACAGTAGTGAGGCATCGATGCTTCTATTAATTTATAGAGCATCGTGAATATAACAATTTGTAAACACAACATTTTTTATTTCGTAACAATACGATCACCATATACTAGTGTATATACAAATGTTTAACACATTGGTGCATACTATTTTATTATACACACCGAAATTTCAATTTGTAAAAAATATTTCATAATTTCTATATATGATGATTCCTGGCCTTTTTTTTTTAATAGGAAATATCTGATAGAATTTCAGGGAAAACAACTTATTGTAGCAAGCGTAAGTGAACAAGGTAAGTTCTTTAGGTTTTATAAAAAAAATGATATATTTCAATTATCTGTAAGTTTCAACTAATAATGTGTATTGGTTAAGGCATGTCATGCATAGAAAAAACTTGAAGAAACTTAATAATATTGTGCACAAAATTTGAAGAAACTCGATAAGATTGTTCATAATCTAAGTGAAAAATACAATAAAAGATTTATGGAAATGTTGCAAAGAGATGAATTAGGTGGATCATAAGGTAATCATCATGAAGTTTTTCTTTGACTTTTTACTAAAAATGAATTTCTTAACATTAATTGCTAACATGTTTTAAACACTCGATTTCACATTTTTTTAATGTTGTGCAAGGATCGATAGCGAGGGAACGAAATGCCATCCTAAGAAGATAAAAATTATGAAGGATGTAAATGATGATGACT
>ML826707.1:0-22626 GCA_009831015.1 Picea engelmannii
CAATAAAAAATGGCTTGTTCCTTGACTGTGAAATACAAAATATAAAGAACCATGCAGGAAATAGTTGTTGTGGATTCCTGTCCCATTATTCTTGTAAATAACCAGGCAATCTCCTGGAATGGATTTCTAAATGAACTAACCTGCAATCTTGTGATATCTTCAGGAACTGCCATCGGTTCGTCCAGGAACTCAGGAGAGAGGTCCCACCCATTATTATGGTTTCTTAGGAACTTCTTGGAATCTTCTCCTTTGAACGTCAATGTTGTCTTCGACAATCTTAACATCTGGCAGAAGACCCGAGGTGACAAAGAAATGTAAGAGTGGTCCCACAGTGGAATAATTATTTGGCCTGAAATATATTTATTGATGCACCAAGATACTGGCTCCTTACAGTCAAAAAATTCAGGGACACAACTTGCATGAGCAATCCCAAAGGTCCAAATTATTTCTTTCTGGGCGATAGGGGATGAGTAATAAGAATATTCCGTAGACCACTGGAAGTTCTGGTCCTCGCACCCAAATATGTTCATTGTATCTCCATAGAACTGTTGTCGAGATGGTGTCATAAGTTTATGAGAACATTCATTTTCTCCAGACGAGGGTTGAAATGAATAGTTGGAGGGGATAATATAACCCTCCGCAAATGTTGGTTCAATGCTTATGAATGGGAAAGCTCCTCGAGCCTTTTTCTCATTAATGACAATCTCTATGGGTGCTACATGATGAGTTGTTAGCAATAAATCTTACTTATTACATACTTAGAAGTGCAAAGGTGGCGGGTACGATGAAGATAAATTAAGGATTGGAGGTTTCGTGAACGTGCCAACCCGACAACGTGTGAACGATATTCCATGATTTTGAAATCAACACTCAGAAGGGATAATATAACCCTCCACAAATCTTGGTTTAATGTGTATTAATGGGAGATCTCCTCAAGCCTTTCGCTCATCAATGAAAATCTATACAGTTCATGCACGATGAGCTGTTAGCATTAAAGCTTACTAATTGCATATTTAAAAACAAGACACACACACACACACACACACACACACATTTATAAATATTTTTAATTATAGACAAGTGCTAAGGTGACGGAGATGGGGAAAATAAAGCAAGGAATGGAAAGGTATGAAAAGTGGTCATACGAGATTCAAAATAGGGTTACACGGGATATTCAGGAGAGGTGAGTGTCCGACGGTCAAATTTTATGTCTCAGAATTTTTGATTGCAAAACGTGTAAAACGGAAGAGAGCATGATGGGGCAGTTCAACAGCTGGTTTGTATATTTGTGGAATTACAGGAAAGTGGCTAAGTATGGAATAGGGAAACGACCATTCAGACTCGTTTTTGGAATTAAGGATTGAATATTTTGTGAATAGTCAAACCCAACGATGTGCAAATGGCATTCCATGATGTTTGAAGTTAACACTCGGAAGGGATAATATAACCCTCCAGAAATTTTGGTTTAATGCGTATTAATGGGAGATCTCCTCAAATCCTAGTTTAACATTAAAGCTTGCTAATTACATACTTAGAAATAAGACCTTATATATACACACACAGATAATATATATATACACACACACACACAATCTTTTTTTCTTGTAAATAAGACTCTTTTATATATACATAAGTATGAACATCGGTCAGAAGGGATTGAAAGTAGGGTTGCAAGTGATACAGAGGAGAGGTGAGCGCCCAATAGTCAAATTATATGTCTTTAATGTTTTTTATAAACAATTTTTTATTATAAACAAGTGCGAAGATGACGGGGACGAGGAAGAGCAAGTAAGGAATGGCCAATTATGAAAAGCGGTTGGATGGGTTTCAAAATAGGGTTACAGGGGATTGTGAGAAGAGGTGAGGGCCCAGTGGTCAAATTGCATGTCTTGGAAATTTTGACTACAAAAGGCGTAAAAGGGAAAAGTGCATGATGGGGCATTCGAATGGACGGTTTGTATATTTGCAGAATTCCGGGTGCTGTTTGCAGGTCGTGGAACAATGGAAGGACAATTTTGAGCCCGCCTGTCTGGGAACCCGCAATCGAAAAAGTGGGTAAGTATGGAATAGGGAAACGGTCAGTCAGACTCATTTTCACTAATATATTGAAATTTGTAATAGATATCCCATTACCTGGCAAGATCTTTTATGCATGTATATCGTGGAATTCTGGGTGTTGTTTGAAGGTCACGGAACAACGCAAGGGCAATCTTGAACCCGCATGTCCCTGAACCCACAAGAGAAAAAGTCGGTAACTATTTGTAATAGATATCCCATTACCTAGAAGGGTATTTTCTACATGTTTCTGTACAAGTTGTGTAGGAACAATTATTATGACGGTCTCCTCGAGGCATGGTGAGCTGTTAGCAATAAACCTCAGTTATTGCATACTTGGAAAGAAGTGCAAAGGGTGCAGGCACAAGAAACACCGATTAAGAATTGGATATTTCGTGAACTCGCCAACCCAATGATCCGCGAAAGAAATTCGAAGAAATGGCGAAGTATGGAAAGAGGATCGATGAGCTTCAAAATGGGGTGACACTTGTTCCACAGGAGACATGAGGACCCGACGATCAAATTGTATGTCTCAAAACTTTTGAGTGAAAAATGTCTACCACGGAAGAGGGGATGAGAGGTAG
Organism: Picea engelmannii; assembly: GCA_009831015.1. Taxonomy (NCBI): domain Eukaryota; kingdom Viridiplantae; phylum Streptophyta; class Pinopsida; order Pinales; family Pinaceae; genus Picea; species Picea engelmannii. Next base: position 2,640 of record ML826707.1, read on the forward strand.
ACTGTGTAACGCGGAAGAGGGTATGATGTGAGAGTCTGGTTGTAAATTTGTATATCATGGAATTTAGGGTGTTGTTTGTAGGTCACAGAACAATAGAAGTGCAATCTAGAGCCCGCCTACCTGGGAATCCATGGTCAGAGAAGTGGCTAGGTATGGAATGGGGAAGCGGTCGGTCAGAGTTGCGATATAAAATCACAAGTGAAAATGTGAACCCGTGAGTCCACCAACCCATGCAGCTAGACATTTTCAGAAAAAACGACTAAGTAATGAGAAAGGTAAAGTACAAGGAAAAGAGAAACGAGATTTTGGTTAAGTATAGAAGACGAAAAAGAAGGGATAATATATTCACATCTGTAATAGATATCCCATTTCTTGACAAGATATTTTATGCATGTTTTTGGAGAAGTTATATACTTATTGCATGTACTTGGAAAGAAGTGCAAAGGTGGTGGGCGCAAAAAACAACGACTAGGAATTGGAAATTGTCTAAACCCGCCAACCCGACAATCCACGAAAGAGATTGCAAGAAATGACCGTGTGGAAAGCGGTCAGACGAGATTTAAAATATGTTGATAAGGGTTCCTGAGGAGACGTGAGGCCCCGACGGTCAAATTGTATTGATCATAACTTTTGAGTGCAAACTGTGTAACACGAAAGAAGGGCTGATGTAGGAGTTCGTAAGTCAATTTGTTTATAGCAGAAGTTGGGGGTTGTTTGCAGGTCAAGGAACATTGGAAGTGCAGTCTACCTGTCTCGGAATCCGCAAGTGAAAAAGTTGGGTAAGTATGTAATTGGAGGCACAAAAGAGATTCCAAGAAACAGTGAAATATGGAAAGCGGACGCAGGGGCTTCAAAAGGGGGGGGGGGCAATAGTTTCCCAGGAGACATGAGGACCCGAAGGTCAAATTGCAGGTCTCGGAAATTGTGTGTGTAAAATGTGTATCATGGAAGAGGTTATGATGTGGTAGTGCGACAATTAATTTGTATATCGTGGAGGTTTGGGTGCTGTTTGCAGGTCATAGAACAATGGAAGTGCAATATAGAGCCTACCTTCCCAGGAATCCACAATCTGAAAAGTGGCTAGGCATGCAATGGGTAGCGGTTGGTTGGAGTCGCAATATAAAAGTATGAGCGCAAATGTGAACCCGTGAGTCTACCAACGCACGCATTGAGACATTTTTCAGAAAAATGACTAAGTAACCAGAAAGAGAAAGTAGAGGGGAAAAATAAACGGGAATTTGGTTAAGTATAAAAGAGGAAAAAGAAGGTCCAATATATTCAAATTTGCAATAGATATTCCATTTCTTGGAAAGATATTTTCTGTATTTTTATGAAGAAGTTGTATACTTATTGCATATACTTGGAAAGAAGTCTAAAGGTAGCGGGCACGAGAAACAACAACTAGAAATTGGAAATTTCTTGAACCTGCCAACTCGATGATCCGCAAAAGAGATATCAATAAATGGTCAAGTGTCGAAAGCGGTGGTATAGGCTTCAAAATAGGGTGACAAGGGTTCTCGAGGAGACATAAGGCCTGTTGATGGGTCCTAAATCCCTGATTCAACAGTAGGAACCAAACACACCACCGAGGCCCAATTAGACTCTGCAGCGTTTAATGGTGGAACGATTCACCAGATCTTGCGATTAGACTATCTCTTTTTGTATTTTCTCTTGGGTGAGACCGATATGAGATGGAAGTCGACATAAACCAACTTGGTGACAAACAAGATTAAATTCTAACTACTGGGGAAGAGGTTGAACTTGGGATAACCCGCTGCTCAAACATGCATACAATGATTCTATACCACAGACCTAGTACTAATACATTAACCTCGTGAGCATCCAATTACTGTCTGAGAAACTAATTATCAGAAAGAAAACACATATGCAAATAAGATAATGGCAAGCAAAATAATTCATCTACCATAATCATTCATCACATGTTAACACAACGATTCGTCTTCATCATTTAAAGTAAAGAACAACAAAATATTGCATTAGATAATTTGACAATAGATTAAATAGCTCTTACTCATTACAACATCATTCATGAAATGAGATGGGAAATAGTTCTTCTCCACGTACAATCACATGCATTTGATGAAAATGACTTGTCTCTGGTCTAGAAGGACTTCTCAATTCATAGCATCTTCAAAACAATTCTTAACAACCAAAAATCAAGAGTTATTACAACAACCATTGAACCTGACTAATTGGTCGATGTCTTTATTTATAATGTAAATTTTAACTGAAATTAACAGTTAAGTTCAGTTTAAGAAAAACAAAATTTGCCATGTGGCATTCTATACTAACAGTTTCTTTAACAGTCAGCCTGAGATATCTCTTAAAAAGGGTGATTTCTCTCATACTCAGACCAACTGATAAATAACTCTTCACAAGTTTGGGCCCATGGAAATTTGTGTTGTTCCATCGAAGCCGCATGTATTCCTATTATGTCCATCGCATGTGTCTGGTACTTCACTAGACTGGATTTCAACTACTGTAGCACGGTTCGAGCTTTGATTGGATGCTCTACAAATCGTTGCACTTTCCCTGGCCTCACGTCGGTCATCTTTGCGAGCTCTTAGGTCGATAGCGAATCTTGTTTGGTATGCGACTCTACTACATCGCTTAGGTCGACGAAGTTGTCGGGGTTGCTGAACTCGGGAAGTCCGATATCCTTCATTACTTTGCTGATTTTGCTTCGATGTTTCTTTTGAGTTCCTCAGTGAGGTTATAAAGCAAAATTTTTTCAGTAGTCGGGAGGATCTTTCTTGCAATCGGGGTTGAGGTAGTTTAGAAATCACTTATTAGGCAACACATAGTAAGATGTAAACATAAACATAATAGACCAATGTGTACCTGTAGAGCTTGTTAGTCTTGATCATTTAATACTTAGATGATCCTAGTTTCCCTTTTGAATGACCTGTAATGTCCTTTTCCACGCCGCCACTCCTCTTTAGTTTGAATGAGTTACATCCATGCACCATAGCGTGGAAAATCAGGTATGGAATATACGAGCATTGAAACCGTCACAGTGGCCGATTAACCCTTGGGGTTGGGAAAGGATGCCAGAGCCGAACATGTGTCAAAAGTGCGTGTACGCTCCCAAAAGGTTGGATACTGTAATAAGGAAGTCGTTAAATTGCTCAGGTCGAGGCAATTTGTTCCTCCATAAGCCGTATCACCAAGTGTGTTAACTATCATTCGCTAATAATGGAAGCTGGGGAGATTAAAGAGATTGGAATGATCGTACCGTATATTCCCTGCAACTGCGATTGATGACATTTCATGCATTATGGATTGCATCCGCCGAGCAATTGTGACGCATTAAATATTCAAGACATCTTGTCACGAGGCGTGAGTGTTCTTTGGCACATTTTGTTTTTCTTCCTCATTCTACTATAAATTCTAGAGGCTCTGTGGGGATTCTACGCATCAGCCGAGTTTATTAATCGGTAGCGTTGGTATTGCGAGTTCAATTCTAGAAAAACTCTGTGTCATAGTCTTTTATTCATTCATAGACATCTAAGCCAATACGTTGTCGCACTATGGGATCCCCTTTAAACAAGGGACGAGGTTTGCGAGGTAGCCAGAGCGCTAGGTCTGAGCCCCAATGTGCCTGGGACTCTTTCTTATTGGCATCAAGTGTCCTTGAAGATTCAATAGGAGGTACCTACCTTTGCTCGAAAACAATGTCAGCATCTCAAGTAGAGGTAGGAGTGGAGAAAAATACATCTGAAGGACATATGTTGGAGGCCGTTCCCTCTCAAAAGCAGACACCACGGAGGAGGGGAAGGACTAGAAAAAATAAGAAAATAGGAGGAGAAGGCCACCTCCCAATTGAGTTGAGTGCACACCCGACCACTGAGGAGTTTACAATGCACACTACCTGGCCGGAGCCTATCGGGACTACTAGTCGAGGAAGCGGGAGATGAATGGGAAGGGAAAATACATCAGGTTCTTCCATTGGAAGTCCCATCCAGCAGCTAGAGCGGGCCCAACTCGCCATAGCCGAACTTTATCAAGAAAATAGAGAATTGTGGAGATAGTTGGCAGTGAAGAACCAGGAGGTATCGACACCGTAGGGTCACGAAGGAAGCACAGATTGGCTAAGAGATAGCTTCAGGAAGCATAATTTACGATTGTGCAGTTGTGCTAAGCATAGGGATGACGAGGAAGGAAAAAATGAAAACACTACAAGGCGTGAGGAGTAGTCCCGGAGAAGGTCTGTGTGCATGAGATACATGATGGGTAGAATCTTTTTTTGCATTCTCCGAAGTGACGTTTGATAGTTTTCTCTGTTTGTTGTGACGGTTTTTACGTTCTCAATGTAACCGGGCCGGTTAGTCAAGTCGTCGGTGGTGTTTATTTGTATGTAACCTGAGCTTGGCGGGAGCCTTAATATATGAGATTTCAAAAATGTTTTGCGGTTGAATGTATCGTGTTCCCTCTTTGTATGTAAATCTACCGTGTTTTTTATCTAAGCTTCACGTAAATTATGTGATTTTATAATTATCGTTGTTCTGAGTTTCTTTCTAAGTTCGTTGATATTTTCCTTTAGAAACTTCCGATGCTGATTGATGTTGACGTGGAGTTACTGAATCGGGGGTTATTAAAAATAAAATCCAGAACTTGGCTTGTGGGTAAGGATTGCACTTGGGCTTCGTTCACGTTGAATGCGCAAAAAGAGCTAGATATTGCGACTATCGATGCCGAGATGGCGTCGGGGATCGGCGTTCAAAAGTAAAATTAACGCGTAGTTTTCTTCATGGGTTATCATCTTCGTAAATTACTGATGCCGAAAATATTTCGGAAGTTGACGATCGGTGATATCACCTTTACTTCACGCAACACTTATTCTTTTAATCTTTTTCCGATGTCGATTGGATTGGTCTTCGGTGATATCTTTAGTGAATCTTATTCGCGAAGATGAGAGACCTCCTTCTACCGACGTTGGTCAAATTCGACGCTCGACTATTTTGGTTTTCTCAAGCGATTTTCGTCCCTTTTAATCTTTCCCGATGCCGAATTTCCTAAGAGAGTTGGGGAAAACTTTAGACTGTCAATTTCTTAAGTAAATGTTAGTCCATTTTAAAGTTAAGATGATTTTCACATGTTCAAGCAGACTTTAAAGGACTCAACTTGAAAACATAAATGATAAGCACAGACAATAGTTTCATACTGAAGTGCAATTAGACAGTGCGAAAGATCAAGTGGTACCCAAAAAGTAAAAATTTGACATAGACCTTTTTAGGGTGTGTTGAGTTCTCAACAAGGCCCTGACTGTCAAATTTTATGTATCAGAACATTTGAGTGAAAAATGTGTAACACGGAAGAGGGGATGATGTGGGAGTCCAGAAGTAAATCTGCATATCGCAGAAGCCAGAGTGTTGTTTGTAGGTCACGAAAAAACAAAATTGCAATTTAGATAAAGGGGAAGCACTCGGTTGGAATCACGATATAAAATCATGAATGAAAATGTGAACGTGTGAATCTGCCAACCCGCGCACGTATGAATGAAAAACAACTAAGTAACCAGAAAGAGAAATTACAGGGGATAAAAGACTGGGAAAATAGAAAGGCGGAGGGCAATTTTTGGAAGCGGGAATTGGTTTCAAACAAGCCCCATTGTTGCAAAACCATCATTTTCTAGTCCAATACTTTATCCACTTATTCGTTTTCTATTGTGCTTGTACCATTAAAAAGCATGTGAGCAATTTCTTTGTTGAAGATTAGATTTTATTGCAACTTGTGGGAGTAATTGTGTTCTTGATACATTCTTCCATGACTTAAACATATTAACTTAAGTATTAAACTTCTTGCATGATGGGTTGTTAGCATTAAAACTTAATAATTGCATGTCTAGAAACAACAACGACGATCTTGAATTTTAATATTGTAGTTGATTTCATAGTCCCATTTGACTACAACCACCATATATCATTTTTTTTTTTAATTCACGAACAAGAAATTTGGTAATTTCATTAATAAAGTAAAAAATGCTCAAATATAGGCCATGGGATGGACAACTAATAAAATATTCCCTTTCGAACTAAAGGAATCAAGCAAGTGAAAGGGAAATAAGAAATTGTTTACTTAGCAAGGCTGGGATGAAAACGAAATTTCTATGGCGGGGCCCAGACTGCCGCATTATGATTTGGTCTTGCTATGTTCTATCTGCATTACGAATATAATTGAACGTTGGTTTCAAACTGCATGGAATTCATTTTTGTTTCCATAAAACTTGATGGATCGACACAATGCATTGTCATATAATTGTTAAATGCTCCATTTTATGTCAAATTACTTGAGCCAATACAATATTGAAGAACTACAAGACTATCAAACCATGCCAATGAGAAGAGGTGTTAAATTCAGAAAAGAAGAAGCAACCAAGATTCCAAGGCAAAATTTTTAACAGTAAATCCATTAAAAAAAAAAAAGAATACTGGGTAGTGTATATCTATCCATAGAAATTGGACCGAGATCTTTGGACCAAAACATTGAACATATTTTCCATAAACACATGCACATGACCTGCAACATGCAGAAGCCATCGAGATGCTCTTCAACATGCATACAAAACTGATTACCATGATTTTTTTTAGGAAATCCTTGCAGTTTTCTCCTCAGAGGGTCAATGGTCGTTGCCCTAATCTCAATATCTTGCGGAATACCTAAGGCGACAAAGAAACATGAGAGTGGTTCCGTAGTGGAATAAATCCTTGGATTGAAACAGATGAACAACAGTCCTACGGTAAAATTGATAGTTCTCACAAGCTTCCCGTGAGGAAGAAGACACACCAAGAAACCACCAAGACACCACCACCTCACAGTTGAAGACTTCAGGGACACACCAAGAAACCACCACCTCACAGTTGAAGACTTCAGGGACACAGGTTGCACGAGAAATTCCAGAGGCCCAAATTAGTCCATTCTTAGCGGAAGGAGATGAGTAGTAGGAATATGACTTGCACCAGTGGGAGTTCTGGTCCTCATCCCCTAAGATGTTAATTGTATATCCAGATAACAGGAGAGTGGTTTCGTAGTTGAATAATGTTTTGGCTTGAAATATATCTCTGGGAGCATCAATAGATCATTTCCTTACAGTGAATTATGCCAGAAAGAACTAATTTGGAACTTTGGAATTCCTACTTTTGATATGCAAAGAGTCTATTGCTTTCAACGTCGGTTTCTTTTCTGAAACCCCTTATTTTGGTGTTTTTAAGGCCGCCATCGCCGAGATGGGAAGTGCCCCTTGTTATGGTTGATTTCAATTTGGGCGCAGGGGTGGGAACAACTTCTGCATTGCCATCATCCATTGCCGTATCATCGTCCATCAGATCACCTTCTTCCGTCTCGAAATCGATCACATCAACCTTTGCGCCAACCATCAATGCAGGCGAGTAGGTTGTCTGAGTAGGTGAGGTTGCCTTGGAATTCTTTGGCTTGAAATATATCTCCTAGTGCACCAAGGGACCATCTCCTCTTTTTCTCCTGGGCAGAGGGAGATGAGTAGTAAGAATATGCCCTGGAATACTGGAACCTCTGGCCATCATACCTGAATGTGTTTACTGTATCTGGACATAACTGCTGCCATAAGTTAACGAGAATTTTCATTTTCTCTAGATGATGTTTGAAATGAAAATTTGGGAGGGATAATATAACCCTCCGCAAATCTTGGTTTAATGCGTATCAATGGAAGATCTCCTTGAGCCTTTCGTTGATCAATGACAATCTCCACGATTCGTGTGTAATGAGCTGTACCATTAAAGCTTACTAATTGCATATTTAGAAAAAAGTGCGAAGGTGGCGGTGACGAGGAAGAGAGATTAAGGATTAGAGATTTTGTAAAGGCGCCAATTAGCTGACGCAAGAAAGAGATTGCATCATGCTTGAAATGAATACTTGGAAAGGATAAAACTCTTCTCCACAGATCTTGGTTTAATTTGTATTAATGACAAATATACTCCGGCCTTCCGGACATTAATGACATTCTTAACGGTTCTTGCATGATGAGCTACTAGAATTAAAGATTAATAATTCCATATCTAGAAATAAGTATGAAGGTGACGGTATGGAGAAGAGTGATTAAGCATTGTACATTTTGTCCACCCGCCAACCCGCAAAAGAGATTCCAAGAAATGGCCAAGTATGGAAAGCGGTTAGGCAGGCTTCAAAAATAGGGTCACACGATATACTCAAGAGATGTGAGGGGCCGATGGTCAAATTTTATGTCTCCGAACTTTTTAATGCACAATGTGTAACATGGAACATGGCACAATGACATATTTCGATCGTCAATTTGTGTATCATGGAATTTCGGGTGCTATTTGTAGGTAGCAGAACAATGGAAGCCCATTGTTGAGCAAGCCTGGCCAGGAACCGACGATGGTAATAATGGCCAAGTATGCAATGGGATAGCAGTTGGTTGGACTTGTGATATAAAAGCACGAGACATACTCGAAAAATGGAATATTGACGGGCTTGAAAACAGGGCCACACGCTCTACTCAGGAGACATGAGGGCCCGATGGTCAAATTGTATCTACCCCGATTGTTGATTGAAAAATGCATAACACCGAACATGAGACAATAAAAGATTTCGAGGGTCAATTTGTATATTGCAGAACTTTAGGTGTTGTATATAAAAGCATGAGACATTCAGAAAAATGACACATTCGAAAAAAAGACCAGGTAAATAAAAATAAAAATCAAACGAGAAAAAGGGGAATTTGTTTGCTAATTTGTAGATCGAGGAAGTCTGGGTGTTTTTTGCAGGCGACGGAACAATGGAAACGCAATGTTGAACCCGCCTATCCGGAAACCCACGATCCAAAATTTTTGTTCAATATGAATCAGGGAAGCGGTCGGTCGGGCTGGTGATATAAAGTATCAGTGGAAATTTGAAGACGTGAATCTACCAACTCCCACACCTAGACATTTTCTGAAAAATGACTAAGTAACCAGAAAGGGAAAGTAGAGGGAAAAAAGAAAGGGGATGGCAATTTTCGGAAGCGAGAATTGGTGTAAGAAAGCCCCATTGATGGTATTAATAGTAACTATGAAGTGCATTAAACATGTGAACAGGTTCTTCAATCAAGGAATAGATAAAGCGAACCATGCTTATATTTTCCACGATGTGTTTGTATAAGAGAATCATCGAAAAGCCACTAGAAAATCAATTTTGGGATGTTTAAGTAAAGTTATTGTACTTTCAACTTCACCGCAAGTATAACAACGACAAATTTGAATTTTAATGTCCTATCTTTGATATGATAGTTCCATTGGACTTCACGTAGTATATATCCTTTTATTTCAAGTTATTCCTGGAGATGAATTTTCCTAAGTTCATCGATCAAGGAAAAGTGCTAAAACGAGCCACATACTACATTTGCGTCAGATAGCTTATATTAAAAGGCAAAGCATGTCCTGTATATTCTTTAAGATCATAGAAAAACTGCCAAGATCCTGAATGTATTACTAATTTTCCAGAACGAAGCATACAACCAAGAACCAAGTAAACACCAAATGTATTGAAAGTCGAGGAACAAGGAAACACATGAACACAGAAGGCCCCAAGAGAGATCCCACAAGGTTCCATAGAGAAGTACGCATCGACCTTTGCATCAAAAAAATTGATATATAAAAAAACACACGTGGCATTGGTTTTCTCTTACACCTGGTATATGTTGCCATGAGAAAATAATCGGGGCCATGGGATACGAACAAGAGTTTTCCAAACACAAGACAATGCAAAACCAGTGGAGCTTCACCATTGTACCCTAGCTATAACCAAACCTCAAAATTGGGAACAAGAAACTTTCCGATTACTATTTTACCATGAAGCAAGATCACTGTGGACATTTTCTTCTGATAGTGTCATGTTCTATCACTACTAGTTTTAACAATGCCAAATTTCCAATATTATTGGAAATTCCTAATGGTTGTTCCCAGAGGAGAAAGTTATTTCGACGGTTCAAAGGATGGGCCTGAGTTATTTACATTTGGATACTTTTTATGGGGTTTTTCCTCGTGCTTCCCATTTCTGGACTGAACAATCTTATGCGTTTGTACATCACCAATAACTGCACTTGCCTGTATGAATTCCAATGCCCAAACTCTCCAATCTCTATAGCGAGTTCTGAAGATCTCAAGCTCATGTTTCAATTCATGCTGAGTCTTTTTTTTTCAATTAGGGCATCGAGAAAATGCAGATATCATACCATAAATGTATAGTTGGAGACCAACTTTTTTTTTATTTGGGTACCCAAAAAAATGAAGAAATCCTTCCATGGCTATATAGTTGGAAAACATTTTCCCAATTTGGGCACCCAAAAAGGTGCAGACTCCTCCAACAAAGCCACAACCAGCCACCATTTTTTTTTTTTCATTTGCACACCCCAACAAATATGCAAAATTCTTACAGGGAGATGCAAAAAAACATGAAAATACCAACATCGATTTCATTTGTAGTTAGATTCTCCTTGTTGTTTCAAGTGCATAAGAAGAGACAAAATATATTGTAAATTCCCTAGCCACCAACAGGCTGGGAAATGCCACTTCCCAGACACTTGACTTATCTCAACTAGCTCTGATACCAATTGTAACGTCCCCAGCCACCAACAGGCCGGGAAACGCTACTATGCGGAACATACATACACATATATATAATGCATATTTAATGAGTTTTAATCAAATAACAAAGAGATACTGCTACCATATTGACTCAATGTAATTAACAGTAATTCATACATGCAACGAAATACATGATAACATTTCAAAGACACAAACATGCATAACATATATAATTAAGCATGGAAATGATACTTATCTTTTAACTGGAGTAAAACCACCAACTGCATGTAGACCTTCCACGAACCTCCCAGCCTTAGACCACACTGCTCATCACTCTCAGCAGTAGGTCACCCCCAAGCTGGGACTAAGCTCCATCGAGCAAGGGATTCCTAGGCTAGGCAAGGTCAACAAGGAAGTCACACATTTTCAGAGCAAGGATTCTTTCCCCGGAGCCACTTACGTCCACTATTCAAAGACTCTCATTCCCCACCTGCCTATCCCACCCCAGGAGTATGCACCTTCATTGTCATATAATACATCGGCTGCTCAACCTCCCTTGCCTTGGGATTCAGCAACAGACCAGACTATAATTATCAGAGTTCTGTAGAAGCTACGAGTCTCCTTCTAGGAGATCTCTCCTCCTCAACACACTCTCTCACCTGGAGAGAGTTTCTCAAATGCCTGACAACTTGCCTCTTCAACCACGGTCTTGACAACCCGCTTCTTCAACCACAGACCTAAAAATCCACTTCTTCAACCAATATTCGAATCAGATCTAGCAAGGTGAGGAAAACAACCATTGGTCAATACGACTCATGAAAACAGAAGGAAACAACCCAAAACGGTTAAGGTATGAACATGATTTTGGCCAGTGCAGACATGCTAGTTTCACATGGTAACACAGGTTGGTTTCCCCCCTCCCGTGAGTGGCTTCTCAGATGACTGTGTATGTGCAAAGGTCGATGACAGAGGCTAATGAGTTCAGATGGAGGATGGAAAATGGCAAGCGAACCCCCGCAGAGAATGGCTAGCGAACCCCCAACACGAGTTGACTCTTCCTCTTTAACTGCATGCGCCCAGGTCGAAACCTGTCTTCCTAGAGCTGCGTGCACTCCACTTAGCATACGTTCCTTTTCCAGGAACTTAGGACAACACTTGGTCAATTTTCCACCTTAGCCTTTTAGGAGATAATAATAAATTATTATCCGCTTTAGAGGTAAGCCCCCTAGCTTAGCCCTTAGGCCCAAACACTTAGCCTCCTACCTTACCTAACCTTGTGGAATCTTATTCCCCCCATCACTCTTTCTTCATTGTCGGTCTACATGCAATGATGTTTTTATATTAATAATGTGCATAATTACATGTACAGAAAAATAGGCTCTTGGCCTTTAACACCTAGCCTCTCTAGCCTATTAACACATAAGCTTACCAGCTTATAATTGCTCGGCTCACCAACCTACAAAACATGTTTAAAATTCATAATATAACTGGGGCACATCCTTAGGGTATTAAAATCGCCCTCCCCTTATTTTTGCACTGTCCTCAGTGCAACTTATTTACACAACATCAACAAGATTTTAAAAATCTTAAAAAAGATGCAGGTATTCTGCTCGCACAACATCCTCATGCTCCCATGTCGCATCCTCAGGACTGTACTAGATCCAATGAACCTTTACAAGCCCTATGGCTCTATTCCAGAGCTTCTTTATTTTTCAATCCAGTATACGCACCAAATGCACCTGCAAGATGCCTTCTTGCTCCACCTGAATCACATTCCAATCAATCACATGGTTAGGATCATGTATATATTTCTTAAGCAATGAAACATGAAACACATTATGTATAGTCATGGATGCATGCAATGCAATCATATATGAAACTGGTCCAATCCTTTCTAGGATTTAAAATGGCCCACAAAATCTGGCCGCCAGCTTGGAACAGTTTCCCATCTTCAGGGAACTTATGTTAGTTTTCACTTTCAAGAAAACATGTTCTCCCACTTTAAACTCTTTGTGGGTTCTGTTTTTATCAGCATAAATTTTCTACCTGTCTTGGGCAACTTTCAAATTCTACTTAATCTTCAACATTTTCTCTTTCATTTCCTTGAGCAACTCTGGCCCAACTATTTCTCTATTAGCTGCGTTATCCCAACTTATTGGAGTGTTGCACTTTCTGCCATAAAGTGCTTCAAATGGGCTCATCTTCAGTGAGGCTTGATACCCATTGTTGTAGTCAAATTCTACCAAATGTAGGTAGTATTCCCATTTGGATGGTTTTTCCATCACATACATCCTTAGCATATCTTCTATCACTTGGTTCACCCTCTCTTGGTTCAGACTCAGGATGATAAGCAGTGTTGAAGTTCAGATTCGTTCCGAATCCTTTGAATAACCCCTTCCAAAATTTTGAGGTAAATTTCGGGTCTTTGTCAGACACAATTGTCTTGGGGATACTGTGCAATAGTGCCACTTCTCTCATATAGATATCAACAACATTAGTTGCCTTGTTTGTAGTTTTCAATGGAATAAAATGGTCACCTTTCGTAAGCTTATCCACCACCACCATGATGGAATCACACTGCTTGCTTGTTCTGAGCAATCCTGTGATGAAATCCATTATCACCACTTCCCACTTCCACTCAGGAATGGGCAATGGATGTAGCAACCCTGCTGGGTGCCTATGTTCAACTTTGACCTTCTGACACTCCATACATCTGGCGATGTATTCTGCAATCTCCTTCTTCATGCCTGACCAAAAGTAATGGATCTTGACTGCTACCACTATTTTCTGATATCCAAGGTGCCCATCATAAGGCACATTATGCATTTCTTTCAAGATCATAATTCTCAATTCCTGAGAATTAGGTACATAAATTATGTTTTTGTATAGGAGTGTCCCCTCAGTTCCCAATTTATAATCTTCCACTTTCTGTAGCATCTTACCTTGTTGTAGCTTTGTTACCAATTCCATGTACTACAAATATGCATTTGCAGCTTTCAAAATTCTGCCTTTAATATCAATTTGATACATGCTAATGGCCGTAACATGTAGTTCATGCACTCTCTTGCTGAGTGCATCAACCACTTTGTTCTCCTTTCCTTTGACATGCTTGATATCAAAATCATACTCACAAAGAAATTCCAACCACCTACTCTGCCTAGCATTCAAGGTTGGCTGATCAAATAGATACTTTAGACCGTTATGGTTTGTCCTTAGTTCAAATTTCTTTCCCATGAGGTAATGTCTCCATTTCTTTAGAGTGTGCACTATGGCTGCCAACTCCAAATCATGAGTTTCATAGTTATTTTCATGCTCTTTCAATTTTTTGGACTCATAACATATTACAAATACATTCTGGTTGAGGGCTCCTCCCAGTCCCTCTTTGCATGCATATGTGCAAACCACTAGATCCACATTTCGATCTGCGATCCTCATGATTGGAGCACTGGTTAACAATTGCTTCAATTGCTGGAAACTTCTCTCACATTCTTTTGTTCATTGGAATTTATTCTCCTTCCTTTTCAAGAAAGTGATAGGGTGAGTTGTCTTCAAGAACCCTGCAATGAACCTTCTGTAATAGCCATCTAGACCCATAAAGGATCTAACTTCTGTTACATTCTTTGGCGCTGATCACTTTCTAACGACTTCTATCTTCTCAGGATCCACATCTATCCCATATTTGGAAATGATATGCCCCGAATAATGGATTTGCTTTTGATAGAATGAGCACTTGCCCAATTTGGCATACAGTTGGTGCTTTCTTAGCACTTGCAACACCATCCTAAGATGTTTTTCATGTTCTTCTTCTGACTTGGAATACACCAAGATGTCATCCAAAAAGACTATGACAAACTTGTCCAAATATTCTCTGAATACACCATTCATTAAACACATGAAAACAACGGGTGCATTTGTTAACCCAAATGGTACCACTGTGAATTCATAATGACCATACCTTGTTCTGAAGGCGGTCTTGCTGATGTCTTCATGCTTTGTCCTTACCTGGTGGTAACCTGACCTGAGATCTATTTTGGAAAATATCTTGGCATCCTTCAACTGATCAAAGAGATCACTGATCCTTGGCAAATGATACTTGTTCTTTATGGTCACTTTGTTCAACCGTTTGAAATCGATGCACAATCGCAACATCCCATCTTTATTTTTCATGAACAAGACCAAGGCACCCCAAGGTGACACACTTGGGCGTATATACCCCTTCTTTAGAAGTTCTTCAAGCTGCAATTGCAGTTCTTTCAGCTCTGGTGTACTCATTTTGTAAGGAGTTTTTGACACTGGAGTTGTTCCAGGCATCAGGTTAATAGAGAAATCAATATCTCTCTTCGGGGGTAGTCCAGGTACCTCCTGGAATACATCTTCAAAATCTTTTAATGCTGCATGGTCTTCAATATTTGATACCATATCCTCAGGTGATTCTTCCATATGAGCTGCAAATAATTGGCATCCTTTCCTGTAGCATTTCTTCAGCTCCATTGCTGATATTTCCTGACAACAACTGCTTTGGGAATTCCTAGGATTGTTCTCTGATTTCCTTCCTCATCCAGACAAGTGAATGCCTTGTTACGACAGTATAAGATGGTATGGTGCTGGTCTAACCAATCCATCCGAATTAGATAGTCATAGGAACCTAAAGGTAAGATGTTCAATTCAACTCTTGTGTTCAGTCCTTTCAGGTCCACTGGACAAGACTTAACCAACTCAACAACCTTCCTCTTGGCTCCTGTAGCCATTTGTACTAACCAAGATTTTCCATGCTTGCTTCTTGGTAAATGAAAGCTTTCCACCACTCTAGGATCTATATAACTATGACTAGCCCCTGAATCAATTAAAATAATAATGGCATGGTTGTTGATCATACCTTCCACTTCAATCATATGAGATTGAAAATCATCTTTCTTGTTGTCCAGGGTTGCATAGATCCTTGGTATTCTACTGCCCATGTCCTCCACTGTTTCTACCTGCTGAAAATTGTGGACAACTCTCACTTTGTCATTTCTGTGGGGGCAATCTCTGTACCTATGATTTCCTTTACAACCCCAACATTCATAGGTGACTGTCTTGGCATTTTCCCACCTATTTCATCCTTCCTAGGCTCTCTAAAAGATGGTTGTCCTTGAGGATAGCTTCTGAAAAAAGGTGGCTTAGTTCCCTTCTTCCTCTGATCTATCTTGAATCTCTTCTTATCTTCCCAAGCTTTTCAGAAAGTAGGCTTTTCTCCTTACTGCTCATATAATCATTTTTCTCTTCTTATGGTTTCTTCCATAGTCTTTGAGTCATCATACTGGAACTTTTCACTGATGGAAGATGGAAGTCCACTCAGATACCTTTGAATTTTGAGAGTCTCATCCTTGATGAAAGGAACGTACTTCAACAATTCCAAAAACCTTCGTTCATATTCATCAATGGACATGCCACCCAGCTTGATTTCAAAGAACTCTTTCATCTTTCTATCATAGTATCTCTTAGTCAAGTATTTATTTTCAAAATTCCCCTTGAATTCCTTCCAAGTAACATTTTTCTCTTTAATGTGCTGCACCTACACAATATGACCCCACCACATGGATTATTTTCCTTTTAGTTGATACATCACAATTCTTCCTTCTTCATGAGCATAATAGTTCCGTAGTTGGAAGTATTTCCTCATGGAAATAACCCATGTTTTAACATCTTCCTCCTTCTTGTGTTCTCCATCAAACATAGGAGATTTAATCTTGTTCATTTCACCCTTTAGTTCATCCACTCCAGATCTCCTGTGCTTTCTGGTAGGAGATAGAATTGAACTACTGTGTGCTCTCCTCTTGGAGTGACCTTGGGAGTGATGATGGTGTCTACTATCAATCCTTGATTTTCTCTTCACATCAGGGGACCTGTGACTTCATGATTTACTGGAGTCACTCCCTTTATCCAATTTCTTTTCTATCCTTTCCAGGCATCACAAATTTATGTTGAATTCACCATGTTGGTCCCTGAATCTCATGAGATTTTGGTTATCTTCTCGGTGATGCTGGACTCTTTCTGCAGTCTTTCAATGAGCTTCATCATGTTTCCCTCCTTATCTATCTTTTCTCCATGCCCATTGAATTTCAATCCTTCAAATCCCACATGGATATCCATTCCTCTAGCTTCATTCTCTGAACTGGAAGCATTCTGTGCCTCCTCCATTTCTCTGCACTAAGCGACAATTCTGTTTGGGTCTGACAATCGTTGACTCTGCAACACAATGTGCAATCAAACGAAATTTGTCAGGCCATTAGTCCTCAACAAATTCCACCATATTCATAAACCAATCTAATTCAATAAAACGTTCAGAATTCATTTTGCAGTTCTCAAGCAATCAAGAATCCTCGCAGATCCTTTCATTCTGCAACAATTTTTGGGCACTATCCCCTTTCTCTTAGCCCCCAACCCATGTGACCACGTGCCATTTCCAAGTGCTAGATCGATAGGCGCTTACTCGGGACTTCAGGCCTACAACTTCAGAAATATTCCAAGCACAACTCAATAGTTTCTCGGAGTTCCGAATTAACGAACTTGCGAAGTAGGGAGGATCGACGATCCACAACTACTCGGTATCTAACAACTGATACCCACTATGGAACCTCTACCATTGGATCTTTGGGACTTTAGATCTTTGAAACTTCGGGACTTCGTAAGTTCTGAACTTTGGAACTTTAGAAGTTCTCTCCTCAGCATACATTAGTTCTCCCAACTTCCGAAATTATGGTTTTCTCTTTTTCTTTGGAACTTCGGGTTTTGAAAGTTTGTGCATTAGTAGATCCCACTTCTCCCAATGTCGAATTCCGAAGTTACAATCTACCGTGAGATCTACGACTCACAACCATTTTCACGTAGATCCGATGGTTCTAATCCTCCCTTCATCACACATCTTACCTTATGCTCTTGGCTTGATCTAATGGTAAGGTTTCCAGGTTAACCTTCCTACACTTTCTCCAGATCTAACGGTCATGAAGGATTCACGTTCTCCTGAACAGATCCTACAACCAACATTACTCTGCGGCCCAATACCATGTCTGTCATGGTTTTACAATACCGCTACACCTCTTGAGCTTCATAACACGACCAAGGTAACTACTTAGCACTTAGGAATGTTCTGAGGTCCAAAATTGGTTCCTATTGACACAATTTCCACCTGGAACCTTGGTTATGAACTTGAATTTTGTACATTTTGACAAAAATTCTTTTCTGAAACCTTTGCTTCAACTTCCACTAACATGGCCCATCCAGGCTCAATGTTGAAACCTTGGCTCTCATACCAATTTGTAATGTCCCCATCCACCAAAAGGATGGAAAACGCCACTGCGTGGACACTTGAATTAGCTCAACTAGCTCTGATACCAATTTGTAACGTCCCTAGCCACCAACAGGCCGGGAAACGCTACTACGCGGAACATACACACACACACACACACACACACACACACATATATATATATATATAATGCATATTTAATGAGTTTTAATCAAACAACACAGAGATACTGCTACCATATAGACTCAATGGAATTAACTGTAATTCATACATTGATCCTGGTGGATATCAGTGGCTACCCACCTTTTCCAACTGGCCCAAAACAATTTTTTGGCAATTTTGGTAATTTACTATTTTTAGCAGTTTTTCACTTCAGGAGCCGTTTTGAGGCCCTAAACGATGTTTTTTTGGGAAAATGAGTTTCAATATGTAAGTATCTTTGATATTTCTCCCAAAATGAATCTCCTCGACGATACCTTTCCAATGGGCTATCGTACGCCTAAAACAAAGATCGTATGCAAAAGTTACAACCCCGAGAAGTTGATGTACTAACTTACCTAAACGGGGCCCACATGACTTTTGGCGCTTCATCTCCTAGGATTAGGTTTTTGGATGTCTAGAGTTTTTGGCATTCCTGTTTATTATAAAAAGGCCTTCAAATCCTCCCTGTAATCATCTTCTTGCGAATGAGCCCAACCGTCACATCTCTTCTTAGAGATAAGCCACCACCATTCTAGCAAGCTTGTTTCGGTTGCATTTTACAGTTTCATCTTATTTACTTATTGAATATAAAACTAGTTTTACTATATCTCTATTATTTTGTGTTAAGAACCTATTAATAATCTGTAGGCATTTCATTCTGCTCATAAATCCGGATAAGTGGTATTAGAGCAGTCTGCTCCTTGTCGTCTTAATGCATGTCCCCAATGAGGTCGGAGTACAAAGAGTTGGGTCTCGATCTTGTTTCTCTTGAGGACAAAATCTCTTGCACGCCAAAGAAACCTCTCATGGTAGGAGAAAATAAAGATGATGGGACAAGAGATCCTTTCAAACTATTGATTGAGGAAGCCCTCACTCAACAGAGGAGCGAGATGATGGATAGTTTCACGCAAATCCTTCGGCGACTACCAACAAGCAACACATCTTCTTTGAGTAGAGGCGCCGCCCCCTTCAAGGTACAAATAAACTTCGATATTCCTATATTTGAAGGTCATATAGACGAAGATGCCGTAGACAAGTGGTTGGATCTACTAGAAGGGTATTTTTCTATCCATAACTTTTCGAATAGAGAAAATATTAGTTTTGCGCTCCTCAAAGTCGTTCCCCATGTCAAAGATTAGTGGGAAACTTTCTGTGAGTAAAAGGAAACAAAGGAACCCTCATTATTTATAGTCATGACCACATGGGAATCCTTTAGAGATGATATTAAGGAACAATACTACCCTGTCAGAAGTTATGATGATTTGTATACCAAATAGACCACGCTGCGGTAAGAAAGAGACCAAGTAGTGCCAAATTTCACAAATATCTTCCATATCTTGTGCCCCAAGCTGGGTATCAAATATTAGGAGCGACATATGGTGCTCAAGTACTGTGATGCTTTGCATAGATACATCCAGACCAAAATGGAATTTCTGGACATCTCATCCTTGGGTGCAACCTATCGATATGTCATCAAATTCAAGCAGAAGCTTAAACAAAAGACGCGACAATTTGGGCCTGGGAACCCCTCACAACGAAATCCAGGAAAGGTTCAGCCCCAACCCACTGAACAAAGGACAGATTAAATATGGACAATATTAGGACAACCAGTCCAAGACGCAAGCAAAGAAGGACACCAGAAAGACAAAGAAAGATATCGGGAAGTGGTGCGACTTCCATAAGAGCCCTTGGCATAACACTGCTGATTGCCGCTCAAAGTAGTCGCTGGTGGCCGAAGTGAAAGCCTCTGACTCAGATGCAGGTTCTTGTTCAACAATAAAGGTATTCCAACAGAGGATGAACACCTTTAGTAACCACTCACATAACTAGATCAAATATCAACACATCGATGTTTTCACGTGGTAAAACCCCTACGGGGAAACATCCACAGCCCCAACCAACGCGGCCACTTGGAGTA
>ML826707.1:37222-52822 GCA_009831015.1 Picea engelmannii
ATATTTCCTTATAGTAATATTTTTTCGAAAGTGGTAACACTTGCTGTTATCTATGAATGGAGACTAACTCATCAATGTTATTGAAGGAAAACTACACCACCTGAAACAACCATTTTTATATGTCCTAATTTGATATTAAAATTGTCTAAAAATAACTAATTTCATCATTTCATTAAATAAGATAAGATGCAAATGCATTGGATTTGTTGAGGGATTGAGTTTGTTATAACTTTTAAATTAAAATTTGGATATAAATGACTTCGTGAAAAAATATTATGAATCATCTTTAAATGAAGTAATCATTGTAAATAGGTTGGTTATATATATATATATATATATATATATATATATATTTGGGTCTGGTCCTGTGGTATGGGATGGAGTATTATTCTTCCCACCCAGGTTTTATTTCTGTAAGTGACATGTTGAGCTTATAATGAACATATTGTTGTAATGGCTTCGAGCCTCATTTTCGAGATGAGAGAAAGTACCTCAGGTTTTCCCAAAGCCTTAAAAAATAATCATGCATAATAGATACACCAAAGTCTAAACAATAATAAATATAAGATGTTGAAGTAGTAAGGGAGAGCCCATAATTCAAAACAAAAGAGATAAATAACCAATGGAAAATTGTAAAACCAATTATAAATCCGTGAATTCATTAAATATATCTTTCCCAATTATTGAAAAAAAATTAATTGGGCATGTAATTTCAAAAGATGACATATTAATATATGTGGAGAGTACTAAAGCCATTACTCAAATTGCCCTAACAAAAGTCTATGTAATCTTTTGTAGAAAGATCAATTATATGAGAATATTTTCTTTCAATTTTGTAGAAATTATCAAACTTATGTAGAGATGTAGAGAATGATCAAGAAGGATGCAATGTAGTGTTGAAATAATAATAATATAGTTAGAAGAATTAAAGAAAAATATATATAAAAAAATAATTTATAATATAATATAATAATATTATAATAAAATCAGAAGCAATAAAAACATAAAAACAATAGTTTATAATATAATATATATTAAATAAATATATATAAAAATAATAACTTATAATATTATATTTTTTTTTTTCAAAAAAAAATAAAAAAAAAATAAATTTAATTTTATTTATCCGGTGAGAACCAAATTACATTTTGTATGTGCATATAGCATAACCCAAAATTAGGTAAAAATAGTAGAAGAAAACCCTGTAGAGGCCTAAAAACTGGCTAAAAGGCCATTGAGAGGAAAACAACAAAAGAAGTTGTCCAAAAGTAAAAAAAAAGTATCAGAAATAGTCAAATGAAGCATGATCTCCTATCTCGAAGAGAAACCGACCAAGAGAGAAAACCCAAAGAAACCTTGGAGCCCAAACATACCATATTAGAGTGGTATGATCTCCCATACCAAGAGATCTAAATAACAGAGGAACTAAAGAAAACACCACCCGCAAAAGAAACAAAATGTGATGGACGAAAAGATGCAAGCCCAAAGAAAGGAACTCAAAGCGCTGCCCTGTCCAAATCACTGCAAACCTTAGGAAAGGACCTCAAAGCTCATGACACCACCAAACAGTAAAAAAGGAGAGATGAGACGCTGAGACCCAACACAAAAAAATCCTGATCTTGCATACATCAAACCCCGATCTATCCAGCTACAATCAGAGAAGGGGACTACAGAATGATGTGGAGAACCCAAAAAACCCTATCAAGAGTGGACCAAAAGTACTCCTCCATCGAACACCCAGATGTGAGACTAAATAGGTCAGAGTGACATATATCCTCTTAAAGGCAAAATACGATCCAATCACTGAGCCCCAAATTAAAAAAAACCCTAAACTTGGCACCAAAATTATTGAATCCAGGGCTATGAAGCAAAGGGTATCCACCAAACCCTGAATGACCTCGAATCATGAAGGGGAAACCATAAGAAAAAGTACCAAAAGGACACAAAGAGAGGGGAACTCCACATAGCAACCGACAGAAAAAGGAGGCCATGAAGACCCCCAACCAACAAGGCAGAAAAAACGAGCACCGGAGATGAGATTCGGACGACCTCACTAACACGTAACAATCCCCCCTGCACACCTGAACACTGCGAACAAGACAGATGCCAGGAAGAATAGATGTATCACAAACAATCCAGAATCTGAAAAAATCTCACACCGAACTCAACTCAGGGAAAAAACAACTGCACCATCACTCAACTCGCGAGCACAGGAAGATCTAGAGCCAAGAAAGGATTCACAACAAATGGGAAGAAGAGCGAATAATGGAGGATAACAAAGAGGCGACGAGGAGAAACCACGAGGAAGAGAGGGGTCTGCGGCTGAGGAAACCCTAGCCATAGACCCCTGCAAGGCCGACTAGATGTTTGCAAAGTCAAAGGTTATATATATATATATATATATATATATATATATATATATATATATAAGAATTGAAAAAAATTATATAAAAAAAATAATGTATATAAATTATAAAAAATAATAATTCAAATTGTTATTGTGAATGAAATAATAATATAGAAATAATCTATTTTTTAAAAAGAATTATTTTAATTATAATAAAGTAAGGGTATTCAATTTTATGTAATTGTTTTTTGGAAAATTTTATAAAAACAATTAATGAATGTTTTCTCATATTTGTGAATAGAATTTCTAATAAATTTGTTAACATGGACTAAAGCATTTTATTCATAGAGATTTGAATCTAACACTTATTATCATGAAACTAATAAATACCTAATAACATTATTAATATTTAATTTAGCTAACCCTTAGAATTAAATATATGAAAAAATACAAATTCTAAATATAAAAAAATAACATCCTGCTCTTGCGAGCACATGTTATCGACTTATTCTTGAGGACACTTGCGTGCAAGTGATCCAGTCATAGTACATGGTTATATATTTCGCTTATGTATTTTTATGATGATATTGATGTTACTGATATATGCATATTGACAGATCCTATTGGTGATTTTTTCCTGAATGTGTAGGACATTGACAGAGTGTGGATGCCGATGGCATCAATGGACCTCCTTGGACTCCAGATTGAGTCAGAGAGTGGATTGTATTGGTTTGAGTATTTAATTTATGAATATGTGACATATGATCGATTATAGTATGACTTTGTATACGGATCGTTGACAATGTTTCGTTGATGGATGGAGGCTGACGATTGCTTGATAGTCTGACTCACATAAGGAGTAAAGGGGCCATGCACATAGACCAGATATTAAGGGAGAGGTGTGGCAGAGTCCATGTCACAACCTACTAGCACTCTCACTATGGCTTGAATTGTAGGTTAATGATTACCTAGTTCGAGAGGTCCACAATGTCGCGAGGGAAGACTGAGACAATTGCTCACGAAGATTTCTAAGGGGTGCACAATAAGGCAGGGTCCTTATTCCTTCGAAGCCCTTAGTATCTCACGAGGTCACTTGAATGGAGTGCTGACTCTAGGGGTTGGACAACTACCAAAACCAGTCAAAGGCGAGTGACACCCCTGGAGCACGGAGTGCATCTTGAAGGGCACGTCGCGAAAGTAACACTTGAGTCAATGAACCTAGGTGGCCTAGAAAACCTTGGGCGAATAATTAAACCTTGTAAAATCTTTAAGCATTGCCAGATTTAATTCATTAATAAGGATTGAAACGATTACTTATAAATCCCCAATTGAAAGTCTAAGCCTTTTCAAAAAATTTAAGCCTAAGTCTAAGTTATTAAGAAGACTAAAAATAAATTATAAATTAAATATTGAGGGGATGAAGTAAATCATTTTAAAAAATTAATAAAAATAAAATAAACCTAAAGATTGATTTAATACACATATGTGCAAGAAATCACCAAATTGGAATTTAAGGTAAGAATGGAATAAAGCTGAAAGAATGTGTACGCATAGAAAGGAATCTAGAGTCTAGTTAACACTAGTCTAACTAAAGAAGAATCCTGTTTTAACTCAACTCAGATTTAGAAAGGCATCAGTCGTTAATTGGAAATAAGGGGAATAAAGAGACAACTATGAGTAATTTAAGGAGTGCTTTTAGGAAGGGTAAGGGAAATTGAATTGAATTTAAAACAAAATGTGGAATTTCTTGTGCAACATAGGGAGAGGATGACAAGTGTAAGGGGGGAAATAATTCTAAATTATTTAATTGAAAAATAAATTAATTGTGCAGGTGGGGATGTGTTTTGGGGAATTTCTATAAAACAAATGGCTGAGATGAGAAATGGATCACATTGGTTATGGGTAAAGTTATGTTGCAAAATTTTTGACTGGTTTTACTTGTGAGAGTTGGGATACCCATCTTGAGAGAGAGTGGTGGCTCTACATTGCAAGGCAAGCTGGGAGCTAGAGGATTTTTGGTTCCGTGTGTTCGTGGCCCCATTGCGGATCAGGGAGCTAAGGGGAAAAAAGAGTACCTCTAGCGTTGGTTGGGAGGTACCAGTGAAGTCTCAACGATTAGCAAGTGAAAGATTGGAAGGAGCGCCACTGCAGAAGAAAATCCTCGATTTCGTCGTCGCCGATTATGATATTCTTCTTGAGGATTATAATTGAAATAATATTAATTTGTAAATGAGTTTTTAACATTTGACATGAACTGTGATTGAAAATGGGATGTTGATTTGTTAAGAATCCTTGATAAGTTTAGTGTTTAAAATGAAATTGGTAGTCCTGTCTTGCAACCAAGTAATGGAATTGCGTTGGCTGCCAATTAAGTTTTATTTTTATTTTCTCATCTTGTTCTAAATGATCATGAACTTCGACCCCAGGTTAAGGAATAAAATTGTCTAGTTTTGGATTTAGTTGTAGGGATGGCAATGCGAGCTTCGTTTTAAATTTTGTTAAAATATAAACCTAATCATTGATGAATCTCACAATGACCAACGATCTTCCCATGCACTATGTGCAAGAACCTTATGTACTGTATCTTTGAGGTAGATAGAATCATGCAGGTCCCCCATGTTGGAAATATAACTGATAGGGTGGGGGGGGGTGAATCAATTACGTATATAAGCTTGAAACTTTTCCTGTTATTTTCTGATTCTTTCTAGATTATTATTTGATGTGTTGTTGATAACTTAACATGCACAGATATACAATATTTGATCAATCACACAGAATACACAGAGACACTAATTTTCATGAGGAAACCCATAAAGGGTGAAAACCTTTTCTTCTTAGGATGACAATCAAGCTCCAACTTTCATGTACATCATAGTCTTTGAGCTCCAACTCAAATATGAGGCTACAACCTATGATAGCAAGCTACAACTTTTAGAGAGCACCCAATCTCAGATTTCTCTAGCACCAACTAGATGGAAGCACCAACTCCCAGGCTTCTCTAGCACCAACTAGATGAAAGCACCGACTCCCAGAATATCTTATAGCACCAACTAGAATTTAGAGGACTACAATTCTTCCTAGTACCACCCTACCACCCTGATTGAATCTTGCAAAACTTTTACTTTCTCTGTCTCTGATATGGTCTGTTACAGCTCCATGTCTCCTCTACCTTCTTCAGCTTCTATCCTCTGTTCCGCTTCTACATCTTTCTTCTTCTATTCTCTGCACTTTTTCCTCTTGCACTCACAACCACATGATGTTCAACTTCTCTTCTACCTTTTATGCTCTGTGCTGCATCTGCATGCTCTTCATTGTGCCATCGATCCCCACTTTAGGTACTACACTACATCTCCTCCTACCCACATGCATAACTATTGAAAAAGAATGCTATCTTCTCTATTCTGCATGTCTTTCTCACATTGATTCCTCTTCTCGATCATCATTCAAAATATTCGTCTTCACTGGTGGTTATGCTATATCTATTCATCATCAGTGGACGTTATCTAAAGAGTCTTTGGCTTCTTTGGCAATTAGCCTGAACCTGTTCATCACTAGCGGGCATTATCCTGAGATTCTTTGGCTTCTCTGGTAGTCGTAATTCTTTGTCTTCTCTAGCAGTTACAATTGATCATTTTTGGATTCTTTGGATTCTAAGCCCCTTCCTTCATGTGACCACCGACGATGCCCATATGCCTATTCAAAATTTGCTTCACGATCTTGGTCTAGCAAGCGCTAACTCATTTTTTTCGATATGAACTTGGGCGATGATATCATGTGACCACGTGATTGCGGGCGCGTTCAAAGGTGGTTTGGATAAAACTAAATTTCTTTATACAGTTTACCTCAAGCCTCCACATGTCCTTTCTCCAAAACTGTGGTTTCGATTGTGGCCTGTTCAAGAAACATTAAGACCCGAGCGTGTTCTGACCCCACAATTGAGCATGACCATTGATATCCAATCCCTTGGCGATGCCACTCATTCAACGTCTGCTATATTCCTTCCTTTCCTCCTTCCACGCACGATCCTAGATCTCCACGATCCATCGACACGTAGATTCCTTCGAAATCAATAGCTACGATTGATTCTAGCCTTCCGGTCTTTGAGAGTTTCAACTCTAAAATCTCGCTTTTCTCATATGACAATCTTCTAGAGTGGAATATCTATTGACACTTGTCTCCTTGAATCTACGATCATGATCTCCTCTGCGAGTCCAACCTTTGGGACTTTCAATTCTCAAACTCTCGTTTCTTCCGTACGCCAATCTTCCGGAGTTGATGATCTGCGACCACATGTCCTTCTTAATCGATGGCTCTGCCTCTACTTTGGGAATTTGACCTTTCAACCAGATCAACGATTCTGTGTCCACTTTATCGATCAATAGTGGAGAATAATCCCAAAGTGATATTCAGATCAGAGGACTCGTGTCCACTTTGGGACTTCGGTATTCGGGACTTCAAACTCTGTCCCTCGCGACTTTGGCTCTTCTTCCCTTCGACACTTTGGCCCTTCATGACTTCGGTCCTTCGACACTTCAGCTCTTTGCAACTTCGGTGCTTCGACCCTTCGTCACTTCATCCCTTCACGACTTCGGTCCTTTGGGACTTCGACTCTTCGCGACTTTATCTCTTCGCGACTTTGGCTCTTCGGTCCTTCAACGCTTCGACCCTTCATGACTTCAGTCCTTTGACACTTCGACTCTTCGTGACTTCGACCCTTCACAACTTTGGCCTTTAGGAATTCAAAGTTTTTTTCGTTTGATGGTGGTGAAAATCCCGAAGTAAATCTCCTGGAGTGACATAACATTACACATGTCACCTGTTGACCTGGAATGGGCCAAGTGGTTTCCGTGTGTCACTCGCTGATGTGGTCTACCACATATCCTTGTTGATGTGGTCTACCACATGTCCTTGCCGACATGGTCTACCACATTTCCTTGTTGACAAGGTCTGCCACATGTCCTTGAATGAGACAATTGAGGCTTACTTCTGGTCTTTACTGGAGTCCACATATTTACGCCACGTCTCTTCTGGATCAGATGACCCAGTTACACTTCAGACGATCTGATGCTTGAGATTTACTTCAGATGATCTGATGACTAAGATCTATTTTGGATTATTGGACAATCGATATTTACTTCGGCTCTCCGACTCTCTAGGCTTCAGGAATTTCAATTCTCAACAGGAAATTCTTGAAGTGAGATTTCTCCAGAGCTCACGATCCATTGCCATGTATCCCTCTGGATCTGATGGTTGAAATTTACTCCAGCTCTCCGACTCTCCAGGCTTTGGGGACTTCAAATCTCAAACTTAAACTTCTTGAAGTGATTTCTCTGAAGCTCACGATCCTTCGCCACGTATCCCTCTGGATTTGACGGTTGAAATTTACTCTGGATCTTCGACTCTTCGGGCTTCGGGGATTTCAAATCTCAAACTTTTCTCCCTCCTGAACTCACGGTCTCCTGACACGTATCTCTCGACGATCAACGAACCAGATTCTCCTCTTGGTGATGAACGATCTCAAATTACTTCAGGACTTCAGAACTTTAGCAAGCTCCCTCACTTGCATGTGCAAAGTGCTAAGGCTTGCGTACCTTGATTTGATCGGACGGTTGTTGGTCCTCTGGATCGATGATCCAATGACCACTGTCGCTCTTCCTCTTGAGCTTCTGATCTCTCTGACTTAGAAGGTTTTCTAAGTGTTCAAGGGTCTCAACCTTTGCTCCTCCTGTGAGTCCGTCTCTTGGACCTCGTCTGCACTTCTGGAAAGCGCTATCTCTTCTGAGCTTTCTCGTCTTCTTCTCTCTTGACTTCTTAAAGAGTCACTTAGACACTAGTAGAATTGTGGATCTGTGCACTCCTTGCATATCCTCTGAAGTCCAAATATTCGAACTCTCATCGTTGCTTTCCTGTTTGCCATCGTTGCTGCTGTTCTTGCCATCAATGACAAGCACACTCTTCCTGTAAAACATGCCAACACCCCATGGGCCCATGGGAGGGTTCTCTGCGTTTTTATATATAAAAAAATTGCCTTGCGTTTTATGAAATCGCCTTGTGATATTACCTGGAGTTTCTCTGCGTTTTTATTAAAAACAAATTCTCTGCGTTTTATGAAATCGCCTTGCGATCTTACTTGGATTTTCTCAGCGTTTTTATTAAAAAAATTTGCTCTACGTTTTATTAAATCGCCTTGTGATCTTACCTCAATTTTCTCTATGTTTTTATTAAAAAATTTTCTCTACATTTTATGAAATCACCTTGTGATCTTACGTGGAGTTTCTCTGTGTTTTTATTAAAAAAAAAAGCTCTGTGTTTTATGAAATCGCGTTGCAATCTTACCTGGAGTTTCTCTGTGTTTATATATATAAAAACAATTTGCTCTACATTTTATGAAATCACCTTGTGATCTTACCCAGAGGGTTCTCTGCGTTTTTATTAAAAAAAAATTCTCTATGTTTTATGAAATCGCCTTGTGATCTTACCTAGAGTTTCTTCGCATTTATCTTCACTTGCTCCGCATTTTGGCAACTGGAATACCCAATGTTTTTCTTAACCTTAATCTACAAATTTGCCTAGGTTCCAGTCAACAATATCATTTACTCTTGCATTTTACTCAACAATATTCTTTACTTGCCCTACGATTTGCTCAACGATATTACTAAAGCTATTGAGCCAACTTCGTATAGTTTGTATATAGTTATGAAGGGGGGAAAGATTTCCTTGTAGTTGGGTCCAATAGGTTGTTGACCCCTTGTCATTTGGATATGTAAGGAACAAAGCCTTGAGTTCCCTTTTTGATGTAAAGAGGGTTGGGTCCTTCTTTTAATTTTTGTAAAATTAAAATTTAGTTAGGAATGAATTCATATGTGTATGGCCTAGTTAAGGATTGTATTGATATATGAAAGGTTATATTTATTCAGTGGTTAGATCCTAATTTTCAATCCTTTTAGAATGATAAAAGAATTAAATTACTAAATAAACCATCAAGAGGTGTGATGTAGAACTTGTTTTGTGTACATGGTAAACCTTCTCTTGCTGATAATAATTTATCCATAGGTCATTCCTTGATTGTTAACAAAAGATGGTAATTGCGTCGATTATTTGATATATGTTATTATAAATGGACTCTTTATGATGGCTAATTGCGTAGATTAAATTGATACATGTTAGTGTAGAATGAAATATTGAAGGAATGTTTCATAGATGGCTAAACACGTTCTTTAATTGATGTATGTTTGTAATAGAATTTGTTGCGCCATGAATTTAATGTGATGTATGAGGGTTACATGATTAGATTTCTTTGTGCCATGAAATTAATTGGCCGTATGATTGGTTATGTGATTTTCTTACCTTTGCACCATGAAAATAAAATCAATGATTACTTTTGCGCCATGGAACATGATGATGATTAAGTAATTATATTTCTTTGCGCTATTGAATAATGATGATGTATAAATGATTAAGTAAATATATTTCATTGCGCTATGGAATAATGTTGATGTATAAATGATTAAGTAATTAGATTCCTTGCGCCATGGAGTAATGATGATGTATGAATGATTAAGTAATTAGATTTTTCAGGCACCATGAAAATAATGTTGATGTATGTCTAATAATCTAGTTCAGAGTTATGCATTGTGATTGATTAAGGGGATTTAGATACCTCCTTGTTCCTTAGAACAATCATCAGCCCTGAGACCTTAAGTGGTAAAAAACAATTGGATGAAT
This sequence comes from Picea engelmannii, assembly GCA_009831015.1. Classification (NCBI taxonomy): domain Eukaryota; kingdom Viridiplantae; phylum Streptophyta; class Pinopsida; order Pinales; family Pinaceae; genus Picea; species Picea engelmannii. The sequence continues at coordinate 47,295 of ML826707.1, forward strand.
CTTGGGCTTGGGTGTTGCTTATGTGTCCTGGAGGTCCTAACCATGCAGGATAGGTTGGGTGGGTAGTTATTTTTGTATTCAAGACATGGTTAATCTTGATTTTTAATTTTCTTCAGTTGGTTGTGACGAGTTGATCGATGTCACTATTTATGTTTATGTGTTGATCAATGTCACTTTTAATTATTATGTCGTGTGATTATGAATTTCCATGAAATATGTGATCGCATTTAAATTCCTATTGTACATCGTACATCGTACATGCTAAAAAGAAAAAAAAAATATTTTTTTTACCTGTTGTACATTGTATTTGTTGTCGCAACAGTGGGGCCGTTACATATGGTATCAGAGCGGGTTCAACCCCGCGACTTGGGATCATTACGCCTTCCACTGTATTAAACGCTTGATTAATAACTTATCGCTAATTAAAACTTGAATTGTGTCCATGCAGGTAATCATGGTTATAGGACGTCATGGAGGTAGATGACATGGTGCTAGGGGAGGAGGTGTGACGCCTCCAGTAGCATCCATGCCAGAGGGGTATAACCCCCAAGGAGAAGAACAAGTCATTGGACATGAGAAAATTTATTTGGGGGATGTGGTTGGTTTGATGAGGTCCTTTTAGAGGATGTTAGAGGCCCTGATTAACCGACTAGATAGAGATGAGGCCAGGGTGCCTGTACCCAATGAGGGTTCTCAACGTGCTCCAACTGGTACTGGTAGAATTCATAGAGAACTTGAGAAGGTGAAGTTTCCCGAGTTTATGGGTGCCACGTATGGCTCATTCGTCGATGCATGGTTAGAGAACATGGCGATGTGATCTTCACTTCATGACTACACCTCCAACATGAAGGTCCGCATGGTGGTCTTACAACTGAAGGGGAGTGCTCTTCTATGGTGGAAGACACTCCTAGCTCAACTAAACATGCCTGTCGAAGATGTGTCATGGGAACTGTTCGAAGAGCGGTTTCAAGAGAGGTATATGTCAGAGGAATTCATTGAGCGCCAATTTAATGAGTTCAACACCTTACAATAGGGTGGTTGTATGGTGCTAGAGTATGACGACATGTTTATGGAGATACTTCGGTATGCCCCACATTTGAACACGAAGAAGCTGAAGGTCAACAAGTTTGTGTTCGAACTTAACTTCAACATACGTATGAAGGTGAGGATCCTATTGCCTCAGACGTTGCATGATGTAGTCTAGAAGGCACTCATAGTTGAGGAAGAGCTGACCAACGAGGGTTAGGGAAGGAATCCTACAAGATCGACTGGACAAACAACGCCAAGTGTGTAGCAACATCATACACCATCGAGACATACATCAGGTTATAGAGATATGTCAAGATGATCCACGTTCACAACACCACAATGAATGACTCTTCAGTAGAGGATTCCCTACAGAGGACCATCGCATCAACAACAACGTCACCCACAACAACAACAATTTAGGCCTATTCAATAGAACAGACCAGGATTTCAGGTGGGTAGGCCAACAACTTCTACTTTAGGGACCTGAAGTACTGGACTGAAGACTGGATGTTGGACATGTGGAGAGACACATTACCAGGGAGACTGTCTAGTTGAGAAGGCTAGACTGGAGGGGTCAACATGACACACTACAGTTGGAGATTTGGGCAAGGCCCACATGATTCATGCAATGGTGAATAACCGCCAGGCCGAGCACTAGTCCAATGTGCTCGATATGTCAAGTACAATCGCTGACCAAAATTTTAGTATTTTGATAGATCCCAGTGCTACAAAGAGCTTTATTTCTAGTGCAATGATGAAAATAATTAAGGTAAAGGCAGTCGAGCAGGACGAGTTTAGGTACGTAGAAATGGATTTGGGTGCCAAACAGAAGGTTGGAGGAAAGGTTATGAACTTGTGCATTAACTTGGGAGATTTTGTAACAAAGTCTGACCTATATTTCACTATCTTAGGATTGTATGACATCATGATCTGGTTGGAATCGCCTGATGCGATACTCAAATGTAAGACGAAATGGTTGAGTTTGACCGATAAGGAGGGACAAAGAAGAATGATTGTAGGAAGAAACTAGAGAGTGTAATTGAGGTTCGTTTCTTCCCTTCAACTATAGAAGAGCATGCACAAAGGATGCAAGTTATATGAAATCTTAGCGCTAAACGATAAGGGTGAGGTAGATGGATTAGAAAACCTTTCGGTAGTACGAGAGTTTGTAGATGTGTTTCCAGAAGAGTTACCAAGTTTTCCACATGAAAGAGAGTTGGAGTTTACCATTGACTTGAAACCTGGAACTGAACCGATAACAAGAACACCTTATCGGATGTCAACACCTGAGTTACAGGAGTTGAAAATGCAACTGAAGGAATTGTTGGACCTAGGAATTATACGTCCAAGTGTGTCACCTTGGGGTGTGCCTGCTATTTTCATAAGAAATAAGGATGGGTCATGGAGACTTTGTATTGACTACCATCAATTGAACAAGGCAATGTTCAAGAACCAATATCCATTGCCAATAATAGACGATTTGTTTGATCAAATGAAGGCGCAAAAATGTTTTCAAAGATCGACTTGAGATCAGGTTATCACCAGTTACAAATTAAGGAGGAATATATTCCTAAGACCGCATTCAAGATGAGGTTCAGACACTACGAGTTTATAGTTTTACTGTTTGGACTGAAAAATGCCCTAGGGGTATTCATGAGCTTGATGAATGGGGTGTTCCGAGAATACTTGGACAAGTTTGTTCAAGTATTCATTGATGACATACTGATATATTCTCGGATGACGGAAGAACATGATGAACATTTGCGCTTGGTAATACAGTGTCTATGAGAAAATAAATTATATGAGAAACTATCGAAATGCACTTTTTATCAATCTAGGATTCATTACTTAGGGAATGTTATCTCCGATGAAGGCATCACTTTGGAACTAGTGAAGGTAGAGGCTATTATGGAATGGCCTACGTCGACCGATGTACCAAAATTACGCATCTTTATGGGTTTAGCAGGATATTACCAATGGTTCGTCGAAATTTTTTCGAAGATAACAAATCCGATCACAGAATTGTAGAAGAAAAACAAGACGTTTGCATGGACTGAGAAGTGCGTGGAAGAATTTCAAAGGATCAAGGGGATATTGATGACATTGCCGATACTAAAGGTCCCCGACATGGATAGGGATTTCTTGGTATGTATAGATGCATCCAAGGAAGGCTTAGGCAGATTCTTGATGCAAGACGATCGAGTGATCGCTTACATCTCAAGGAAATTAAGAAAGCACGAGGAGAAATACACAATCCATGATTTGGAGTTATTGGCCATTTTGTATGCCTTGAGAGTGTGGAGACACTATCTAATTGGATGGAAATTTGAACTAAAAACAGATAACTGTGGATTACAACACATATTTACAAAGAGTGACTTGAACACACGACAAAGGCGTTGGTCATAATTACTTAGCGAATATGATTTTGAGATCACTTACATTAAAGGAACAATGAATAGAGTGGCAGATGCATTGAATCAGAGACCACGTATATTCATGGTGATACCCCTTCAGACGAATCTTCGAGAAAAGATTCTAACTATATAGATCAACAATGATTAGTATAAAGAGGTTAAGGAAAATATCGGACAAGACACCATGATAGTACCAAAGTTTGAAGGATATACATTGGACAATGATAGATTGGTGAGGTATAATAACCAGATTTACGTACCGACTAATGACGAATTGAGGAATTTGATCTTAAGCAAAGCTCATAAAGCATCATACATGGATCATCTGGAAGTCGCTAAGATGAGGGAATACCTTAAGTCTTTATTCTTCTAGAAAGTAATGAAGGCATACATAGTTAGCTACGTGGAGAGATGTCTAGAATGTCAGCAAGTGAAAGCTGAACATAGACATCCGACAATATTACTACAACCACACGCTATTTCATAATCAAAATGGGAGGTCATTTCGATGGACTTTATTGTTGGATTTCTGCTGGTGGCAAGGAGGCATGACTTGATTTTCATGGTAGTTGACACTCTGATGAAGAGTGCACATTTTATTCATGTACGTATGATGTATCAGACGCCAGATATAACTAGAGTTTTTATCAGTGAGATTGTAATATTACATGGTGTTCCAAAAATGATAATATCCGATAGAGGATAGATGTTTACAGGATGTTTTTGGACCACTTTCCAAGAGGCCTTGGGGACACAAATGAAATTTAGTACAACATATCACCCTGAGACAGATAGATAGATAGAAAAAATGAACCAAATTTTGGAAGATATGTTGTGTATGTATGTAATGGACCAACAAAAACGTTGGGAAGAATTCTTACCATTGGTAGAGTTTGTGTACAACAACAACAACTATCAAAGTACCATTAAGATGACACCATTTGAATTTCTCTACGGGTGACCGTGTCGTACGTCATTGCGTTGGGATAGTCTTGAGGATAGGGAGCTGGTAGGACCATAAATGATCCAAGAAATGAAATAACAAATGCAATCGATAAGACAAAGGATTAAGGAGGTGCAAGATCGACATAAGAGTTATGTTGATGCGCATCGCATTGACCACCATTATGAAGTTGGCGACCAAGTTTTCTTACAGGTGAAACCACAAAATAGTTCGATTAAGTTTGAAAAGGGTGCTAAACTCTCTCCTAGGTTTTTGGGACCTTTCGAAGATGTGGAAAGGAAAGGACCCATTTCCTATCGGCTATCCTTGCTTGATTCTTTGAGGCATATGCACGATGTTTTTCATGTATCTGTTTTGCGACATTATGTTAGTGATCCTACACATGTGATTGACATGAGTTCCTTGCAGGTGTCGGATGAGGGTGCACTCACAGCGGAGCCAATCTACATTCTGGACCATCTCATTCGACATATACGATGTCGAACAGTCGATTAGGTCAAGTTCTAGTGGGACAATTATAGTCTGCACTCGACTACCTGTGAGGACGCATACAATATACATCAATAGTTTCCTTGATTATTTGATAGTTTATACAAATAGGTCTTGTCAGATACTTTATTTACTACATTTTATATACTGTACAACTTCGGGACAAAGTTTAAAACAAGAGGGGGTGTATGTAACATCCTGCTCTTGCGAGCACATGTTATCGACTTATTCTTTGAGGACACTTGCGTGCAAGTGATATAGTTATAGTACATGGTTATATATTTCGCTTAGGAATTTTTATGATGATGTTAATGGTTATGATTTGATGTTATTGATATATGTGTATTGACAGAGTGTGGATGCCGATGGCATCAATGGACCTCCTTAGACTTCAAATTGAGTCAAGGAGTGGATTGTATTGGTTTGAGTATTTCATTTATGCATATTTGACCTGTGATAGATTATAGTATGACTTTGTATATGGATCGTTGACAATGTTTCGTTGATGGATGCAGGTTGACGATTGCTTGCTAATTTGACTCACATAAGGAGTAAAGGGGCCATGCACATAGACCGGATATTGAGGGAGAGGTGTGGCAGAGTCCCTGTCACAACCTACTAGCACTCCC
>ML826707.1:65804-75954 GCA_009831015.1 Picea engelmannii
AAAACCTTTGGAGAATAATTAAACCTTGTAAAATATTTAAGCATTGCCGTATTTAATTAATTAATTAAGGATTGAAATGATTACTTATAAATATCCAATTGAAAGTCTAAGCCTTTTCAAAAAATTAAAGCCTAAGTTATTAAGAAGACTAAAAATAAATTATAAATTAAATAATGAGGGGATGAAGTAAATCAATTTAAGAAAAATAAAATAAACCTAAAGATTGATTTAATACACATATGTGCAAGAAATTACCAAATTGGAATTTAAGGTAAGAATGGAATAAAGCTGAAAGAATGTGTACGCATAGAAAGGAATCTAGAGTCTAGTTAACACTAGTCTAACTAAAGAAAAATCCTATTTTAACTCAACTCAAGTTTAGTAAGGTGTCAGTCATTAATTGGAAATAAGGGGAATAAAGAGACAACTAGGAGTGATTTAAGGAGCACTTTTAGAAAGGGTGAGGGAAAGTGAATTTAATTTAAAATAAAATGTGGAATTTCTTTTGCAACTTCGGGAGAGGATGACAAGTGTCAGGGGGGAAATAATTCTAAATTATTTAATTGAAAAGAGAATTAATTCTGCAAGTGGGGATGTGTTTTGGGGAATTTCTATAAAACAAATTGATGAGATGAGAAATGGATCACACTGGTTATGGGTAAAGTTATGATGGAAAGTTTTTGACTGGTTTTACTTGTGAGAGTTGGGATAACTAGCTTGAGAGAGAGTGGTGGCTCTACCTTGCGAGGTAAGCTAGGATCTAGAGGATTTCTGGTTGTGTGTGTGTGTGGCCCCTATGTGGCTCGAGGGCTAAGGGGGAAGAAGAGTACCCCTAGCATTGGTTGGGAGGTACCAGTGAAGTCTCAATGATTAGCAAACAAAAGATCAGAAGGAGCGCCACCACGGAAGAAGATCCTCGATTTCGTCGTCACTAGTTATGGTATTCTTCTTCAGGATTATAATTGTAATAATATTAATTTTTAAATGAGTTTTTAGCATTTGAAACAAACTCTGATTGAAAATTTGATTTCGATTTGTTAAGAATCCTGTATAAGTTTAGTGTTTAAAGTGAAATTGGTAGTCCTGTCTTGCAACCAAGCAATGGAATTGCGTTGGCTGCCGATTAAGTTTTATTTTTATTTTCTCATCTTGTTCTAAATTATCATGACCTTCAACCTCGGGTTAAGGAATACCATTGCCTAGTTTTGAATTCAGTTGTAGGGATGGCAATGCCAACTTCGTCTAAAATTTTGTTAAAATAGAAACCTAACCATTGATGAATCACACAATGGCCAAGGATCTTCCCATGCACTATGTGCAAGCACCTTATGTACTGTAGCTTCGAGGTAGACATAATCATGCAGGTCCCCCATGGGCCCACGAGAGGGTTCTCTGTATTTTTTTAAAAAATAAAATTTGCCATGTGTTTTATGAAATCGCCTTGTGATCTTACTTGGAGTTTCTATGCATTTTTATTAAAAAAAATTGATCTGCATTTTATGAAATCGCCTTGTGATATTACTTGGAGTTTCTCTGTGTTTTATGAAATCACCTTGTGATTTTTCCTGGAGTTTCTCTGCGTTTTTATTAAAAACATTCTCTCTATGTTTTATGAAATCGCCTTGTGATCTTACCTGGAGTTTCTCTGCGTTTTTATTAAAAAATTTGCTCTACGTTTTATGAAATCGCCTTGTGATCTTACCTGGAGTTTCTCTACATTTTTATTAAAAAAAAAATTCTCTACGTTTTATGAAATCACCTTGTGATCTTACCTGGAGTTTCCTTGCGTTTTTATAAAAAAACAAATTTGTCTGCGTTTTATGAAATTGCCTTGTGATCTTACCATGATGGTTCTCTGCATTTTTATTAAAAAAAAATTCTTTGCGTTTTATTAAATCTCCTTGTGATCTTACCTGGAGGGTTCTTTGCGTTTTTATTAAAAACCATTTCTCTGCATTTTGTGAAATCGCCTTGTGATATTACCCGGAGTTTCTTTGCATTTATCATCACTTGCTCTGTGTTTTGGAAACTAGAATACCTTGCATTTTTGTTATCCTTAATCTGTGAATTCTCTCGGGTTCCACTCATAAATATAATTTACTCTCTCTGCGTTTTACTCAACAATGTTCTTTACTTACCTTGCGATTTGCTCAACGATATTACTAAAGCTATTGAGCCAACTTCATATAGTTTGTATATAGTTATGAATGGGGGTGAGATTACCTTATAGTTGGGTCCAATAGGTTGTTGACCCCTTGTCATTTTGATATGAAAGGAACAAAGCCTTGAGTTCTCTTTTTGATGTAAAGAGGGTTGGGTCCTTCTTTTATTTTTTTTAAAATTAAGATTTAGTTAGGAATGCATTATTATATTTATGGCCTAGTTAAGGATTGTATGACTTTATGAAAGGTTATATTTATTCAGTGGTTAGCTTCTAATTTCCAATCCTTTTAGAATCATAAAAGAATTAAATTACTAAAGAAACCATCAGGAGGTGTGGTGTAGAGCTTGTTTTGTGTACACGATAAACCTTCTCTTGCTGATAAAAAATTATCCATAGGTCATTCTTTGATTGTTAACAAGAGATGGTAATTGCGTCGATTATTTGATATATGTTATTATAGATGGACTCTTGATGATGGATAATTGTGTCAATTAAATTGATACATGTTAGTGTAGAATGGAATATTGAAGGAATGTTTCATAGATGGCTAATCACGTTCTTTAATTGATGTATGTTTGTAACAAAATTTGTTGCACCATGAATTTAATGTGATGTACGAGGGTTAAAATATTAGATTTCTTTGCGCCATGAAAATAAAATTGATGATTAATTTTGCACCATGGAATATGTTGATGATTAAGTAATTAGATTTCTTTGCGCTATGGAATAATGATGATGTATAAATGATTAAGTAAATAGATTTCATTGCGCTATGGAATAATGTTGATGTATAAATGATTAAGTAATTAGATTCCTTGCACCATGGAGTAGTGATGATGTATGAATGATTAAGTAATTAGTTTTTTTAGGTGCCATGAAAATAATGTTGATATATCACTGATAATCTAGTATGGAGTTATGAGTTGTGATTGATTAAGGGGATTTAGATACCTCCTTATTCCTCAGAACAATCGCCAACCTTGAGACCTTAATTGGTCAAAATAAATCAGATGAATCCTGGGCTTCAGCGTTGCTTATGTGTCTTAGAGGTCCTAACCATGCAGGATAGGTTGGGCAGGTAGTTATTTTTGTATTCTGGACATGGTTAATCTTTATTTGTAATTTTCTTCAGTTGGTTGTGTCGATTTCATCAATGCCACTATTTATGTTTATGTGTTGATCATGCGTCGCTTTTAATTATGATGTTGTGTAATTATGTGTTTCCATGAATTATGTGATGATGTTAAATTCCTAATGCTAAAAAGAAAAATAATAATAAAATTTTTACCTATTGTACATCATATTTATTATCGCAACGCTGAGGTCATTACAGTTTTTTGGAAAATTTTATAAAAACAATTAATGAATGTTTTCTCATATTTGTGAATAGAATTTCTAATAAATCTGTTAACAAGGACTAAATCATTTTATTTAGAGAGATTTGAATCTATCATTTATTTTCATGAAACTAATAAATACCTAATGACATTATTAACATTTAATTTAGCTAACCCTTATATATATAAAATTTCTAAATATAAAAAATAAAAACTTAAAAAAATATTAATTCATTTTAATTCACAAATATATGTTATATGTAATGTAGTTTGTTATTTGTGACGTGTCCCTCATCTACATGTGTCTCACTGGATGAAAGGATCAAGAATAGTTGGTAAAATGGTGAAAAGTTAATTTTATAAAGGAGTGTATGAGGAACAAGACATAATGATTACATGTATTCATGATCTTACACAATTTCAAATTTGTTGTGGCATGATGACATTATGTTTAAGACAAATACTTATGTTTACGTTTAAGACAAAGACTTATGTTTAGAAAGCTTTGTTAATTAGAAAAATATGAAATTAAAAAAAAAATGAGATTAGGTTATGGGAAAGCCTTAGAAGTATCGACATTTATTTAAAAATAATTTCATAAGTTATATTATCTTTTTCTTTTCAATGATATCAATTTAAATTAAAAAAAAAAAAAAAATTTAGTTATGGAGACATAGAAACTCCAAAAACATTTTTTTTTTATGGGTGGAAAATAATGAGAAACCAATTTAGAAAAAAATATGTATTTTTAAATATCTAAGAAACTTATGATTAATCATATTGAAGTTATTTAACCAAGTACTCTTTAGAATTAAACTCTTATAGTTACAATAACCAATGGTCAAAAGAGATTTATGTCTCCAATTACCAATAGTCAAAAGAGTCTTATAGATCCAATATTCAAGATGACAATTGCTACCCAAACCAAGACCTCTAATAATGACTCCAAATGTAGGTTAAAACCATATGACTATGAATTCATGAAGATCACAACGTTGTCCATAAACCAAATGCCATTATCAACAATCCATGTTTTTTTTTTGGATAAAATTATTCATATTTCTATTAAGATATATAAAATGTAGTCAATTGGGTTTAACTTGGGTGGTTACGAGGAATGATTGTTATCCTCCTTACCTAGGTTCAACTTCTTCAAGTGATGTGTTGAACATTTAATGAGTATATTGTTGTAATGCCTCAAGCCATGTTGTTGATTGACCTTGTGCGTTGAATATTCTAAGGTTTACTCTGGGTACCATACTCCAAATGAGGGGAAGTACTCGAGGGTTTTCCCTAGGAAATGTAACTTGGAAAAAAAAAAGATACAAAATGTACATTTTATCAAAAAAAGAGTTGCATAGAAGTCATGGTAAGCTATGGCCAAAAATCATAAATCCTAGCCAACCAAAATAGGCTATGTGAGGCCACTAAAAATTAAAGTGTCATAAAGTACCCCAATGCCCAAGGTAGAAAACAATAAATGCATAAACATAAATCCAAATTGCGAAAGTGAGTTGAAATGTCAGTATGTTGTAGGGATTAAACCTATATTAGGAGGATGGACTTTGTTTTTAGGAGGAGGCCCCCATCCTGTTGATTAAGGTTGGTTGTCATTGATGTCAACCCTTGAAGAAATCCCCGTAGCACAAAGGTTGGGTAATGGACCCAAGATTGTTTGATGTAAAGATGACTTGTTATTGTCTTGTCATGGTTCGTAACAAGTAGAAATGGATGAAATCCAAAGTGGTCCCCTTATGGTGAAATCCCTCACGAGAAGACGCTTTGTAGATTAAGTTATCCTAGAAGTATGGTTAGAGAACCCATGCTTATTTGTGGAATAATGAGATGAATGCCAGTGAATTTTTCAGTGAAACTATCCTAGATGGATAATGCTTATCATGACATTTCTGGTGGTATGTGGAATGTCACATAACTCCCCACGGTTAGAGAGTTATGGCCATGAGAAGTTGGAGAACCACAGTTTGGGTAATGGACCCAAGTTTGTTTAATGGATAGCACATGTCATTCCATTTCTGGTGGTATGTGGAACGTCACATAACTCCTCACGGTTTGAGAGTTATGGCCTTACGAAGTTGAAGGACCCTCATATGTCATCTAGAAGCCCCAAAAGGTCAAAGTACCAAAAGGTCAAAGTAGTCAAAGTGGTTTAAGAGTTTTTAAAGGTAAATAATAAAGTGAAGTGACGAGTGCACTATAATTCAAAGTGAATACAAAATCAATTATTTAAATAATAAATTTAATGGAGAATTTATAAGTGGATTAACCCTAAAATAAGGAAAGTGGGCAAAGTAACCTAGAAGATGTTTTTAAGGAAGCTACTTGGAGAGTATAAATAAGAGGAAAGGCTCTCTCATTTAAATCAAACTTGAGAATATTGAATACCTATAGATTTCTGAGGTAACCAAAGGATATCTAAGCCAAATTTCTGAGGGAAGGTGAAGAAAATAAGGCCAGAATTCAAGGAAAGATAAATTCTTTTGATTATGCTTTCTAAGGTATGTTATTTATAGGTCATCTAACCATTTTCGCAATAATTTTTTTCTAGAATGATTCAGACCATGAAATTTATATTCCATTGAGGAAACATATCCAAGTATATTTGGTAAAAAAATTAGCTTGTGGGTCGTTGTATTTTTGGAGTTACACTCCGTGGAAAATAGGGTTTTTGGCTAGTCCTGAAACTAGTCAAAAATAGGTGTTTTGGATAAAAACATCATAAATTATTCATAACAGATCCAAATTCAGTAAGACCAAATGTGTTGGTTAGAGTAAAATATGTAGTATTCTATGTAACAGTTTTAGATCAATTCAACAAATATTCCATGCAGGGCACCCTCTACAAGATTGCTATCTAGAATAAGCTAGAATTCAACAAGGTATGCCATTTTTGATATAAATAATTTTTTGAGAGGTTACAAGTAGTGACTCTTGGAGGAATTGCATAAAACACACTAAAGAAAATTGTATATCAGTTTCATATATTTATTCATTACAGGTACGAAGTTATGATTATTTCAAGGCAGGGTTGTTGACTAATCCAAAACTAGTCATGTGAGACTAAAGAAAAGTTTGATGTAAATGTTTGTCTCTTGTTGTTTAAAGTTAAGGAAGGTTTATAGGCATGTGATCATATACACCAGGTCTATTACATATTTATAAATCATATTTGTATGATGAAATTGATGAGGGATTTTGGTTGAGGTACAAGTTGGGTACATGGTTGAGACAAGTAGTTGATGAGTTGGCACATACATGAGTTGTAAAGTTGATGATGTTGGTACATATTGATGAGTCATAGTTGATGAGTAGTTGACACATGATTGGTACGTACTTGAAACATGGTTGGTTGCACTTGTTTATGGTACGGGTTGATTACAAATTTTTTGGTACAGGTTGGTGCATGGTTGATGCACTTGTTTATGGTACAAGTTGAGGTACAGGTTGATGCATGGTTGATGCTTATTGGTACAAGTTTACAATGGTATATATCACAGTGATAGTGTGACAATGGTTCCATCATTCTACTTCAGGGCGGTTGGATGGGGCGAGGACAGGTTTTTGTAGCCACCTTTCGGTTGTAGCTAGAGAACTTAGGGGGTTGTATCCTCCTTCTGGTTGTAGCCAGAGAATTTTGGAGTTGGAGCTTCCCACATGTTGTATCCTGAGAAACTAGGGGGTTGGAGCCTCCTTCTAGTTGCAGCTGGAAAACAAAGGAAGTTGGCGCTTCCAATGAATGTAATTCTTCAAGACATATAAGAAAAAACATTCCGTGGTTTTCTCCCGATTTGGGTTTCCACGTAAAACATTGGTGTACTATGTATGTGTGTGATTGTTCATTTCGTATTGCTCATTATTGGATAATAATTCTACATTGATATAACACTTGGATTATTTGGAGAAAAAGGATTATAATTATGCTATTACCGATTCACACCCCCTCTCAGTAATCCAACAATTGGTATCAGAGTAGGTTCCTTCAGAAATCAGTTTAACCACTGAAAGGTAGATCATGGAGAGTACCAACTCATATAAAAATGGAATACCACACTTTGATGGAAAAAAGTATGCTTTTTGGTGCATAAGGATGAAGACATATATCCAAGCACAGGGGTTTGAAATTTGGAAATCAATTGTAGATGGATACACGGTACCAATAGTTCCACCAACAAATGAAAAAGCAGTGAAACTTGGTCATAATAATTCCAAAGCGATAAATTCACTTTTGAATGGTCTCAGTGAAACAATATTCACAAAGTTGCACATTGTAAATTCACTAAAGAGATTTGGGACAAGATTCAAAATATTTATGAAGGAGATACAAAAGTCAAAGAAGCAAAAATTCAAACTTACAGAGGTCAGTTTCAAGAACTAAAAATGAAGGAAGATGAGAATATTGCAACCTACTTCTTAAGAGTTGATGAAATAGTGAATGAAATCATAGGATTGGGAGAAGAAATTGAAGAATATGTAATTGTTCAAAATGTACTAAGATCTCTTCCTATGAGATTCAACCCGAAGATATCAACACTAGAATAAAGATTGGATCTGAACTCAATAAGCATGGATGAACTGCATGGAATATTCACAACATATGAAATGAGAAATGAACAGGAAAATCTAGATGTAAAAGAAGCAGCCTTCAAAGCATCCAAAAGATCAAAGCAAAAGAAAAAGGAACAAGAAGAATATAGCAACAACATCGACGTCTTAGAAGATGATGAAGAAGTGGCCAACTTCGTCAAAAGACTGAACAAGGGAACCAATGGTAGGTATAGAGGTAAGATTCCTTTAATTTGTTTTAATTATGATGGTATTGGTAATTTTTCTAACAAATGTCCTCATAAGAAAAGGAGAAATGATGAAGGTTACTCAAAAGGAAAACACACATATAAAGGGAAAATAACTACAAAGAAATATTTCAAGAAAGGCTTATGCAACAAAGAAGACATCTCATCATCATATGAAGATGAAATTAGTGACAGTGAGACATGAAGAGTTCTATTCATGGCAGTAAAAGATTCTGACAAAGAAGACTCCAAAGAAGAATATGAAGAAGTCGAAGAAGGATATGAAGAAGTCGAAGACAAAATTGAAGAGGCAGAAGTTGACTATTGAGAAGAATTAATGTGTGCCATAGAGGTTATCAGAAGAGAAAAGAAGAAAAACAAGAAACTACAAGCAGAACTAGACAAGAAAAAGGACACTCAAGAACTAGAACAAATGATCATAAGATTGAAGGTTCAAATAGAAGAAGATAAAATAATTGAAGAAGCACTCAAAGAATAACTAGAAGAAAAAGACAAGATTATTGGAAACTTGAAAGCAAAGATTGTCACACTAAGAAAGGATATTGAAAAGAAAAATATGCAGAATAGCTCAAAAGTTCTGGATGACATTATCAGCAGTAAAAAATCTCATCTTGACCAGTCTGGACTTGGCTACGATCAGAAAGAAAAAGGGATCAAGCTCCACAACAACAGAGCAAGAAACAAATCCAAAAAGCTATGCAGAAACAATCAAAGGGGATAAGAAGATATACAAGGAATATTACAGGGACACTCCTCCACTGAGAATATTCAGATTTTAGAATCAACAATAGACATATAGGCCTTAATAAGAAGAAGGATTCATAAGAGCACCTTCTTTTAGAAGATCTTCATTTCCTAGGTATCAAACTATATTTTTTGGTTTATGTTATGCATGTAATCATTTTGGACATAAAGCTGTGAATTGCAGAGCTAACAACAGAAACAATAACAATTTTGCGAGTCATACACAAAGGGGTTACTCAAGAAGACCTAGTGAAACACAAAGAAGTTACAATAGGTTTGAATCTTTGAGCATCGAAGTGGAATGTTACAAATGTAATAATTTTGGACATGTGGCCAAAAATTGCAGAATGACAGTCCCTCCTAAAGAACCTCAACAAAATAACAACAGTCACAGACAAGAACCTTAGAAAACGACATGGATAAAAAAGCAAGATCAATATAACAATGAAGAATGCACAGTCGCTCTACAAGCTAAGCAGAAGAAACATGGTTGGTATGTTGACAGTGGGTGTTCAAAACACATGATAGATGATAGAGACAAATTTCTTACATTGCGAAAGGAAAGAAATGGATCAATCTCCTTTGAAAATGATAATTCAACCAAAATCATTGGAGAAGGCACAGTCTGAATTGGGAACAAGAATAAAAAGGCACAAAATGTTCTGGTAGAAGATATGAAACATAATATTCTAAGTGTGATTCAAATGTTTGAACAAGGTCTTAAAGTTACTTTCGATTTACAAAAGTGTGAGATAAGAAGAGAAGGTCTAGGGGAATTGGTCGGTATAGCTGCAAGAACTTTAAACAACATATATGTGTTGAGTGAAATTGGAAATGAAAAGTGTTGTCTAGGAAAGGAAGATGAAATATGGCTATGGAACAGAAGAATGGGTCACATGCATTTTGATAACCTTGTCAAAGTCAACAAAAGAAAAGCAGTCAGAGAAATTCCCCAGATCACGAAACCAACCAACACTTTATGCAAGCATTGTCAACAAGGAAAGCAAACAAAGACCAGGTTCAAATCAAAGGAATATTCAACAACAAGACCACTGGAAATTGTGCATACTGATCTA
>ML826707.1:76054-87908 GCA_009831015.1 Picea engelmannii
AAAACCTTTGGAGAATAATTAAACCTTGTAAAATATTTAAGCATTGCCGTATTTAATTAATTAATTAAGGATTGAAATGATTACTTATAAATATCCAATTGAAAGTCTAAGCCTTTTCAAAAAATTAAAGCCTAAGTTATTAAGAAGACTAAAAATAAATTATAAATTAAATAATGAGGGGATGAAGTAAATCAATTTAAGAAAAATAAAATAAACCTAAAGATTGATTTAATACACATATGTGCAAGAAATTACCAAATTGGAATTTAAGGTAAGAATGGAATAAAGCTGAAAGAATGTGTACGCATAGAAAGGAATCTAGAGTCTAGTTAACACTAGTCTAACTAAAGAAAAATCCTATTTTAACTCAACTCAAGTTTAGTAAGGTGTCAGTCATTAATTGGAAATAAGGGGAATAAAGAGACAACTAGGAGTGATTTAAGGAGCACTTTTAGAAAGGGTGAGGGAAAGTGAATTTAATTTAAAATAAAATGTGGAATTTCTTTTGCAACTTCGGGAGAGGATGACAAGTGTCAGGGGGGAAATAATTCTAAATTATTTAATTGAAAAGAGAATTAATTCTGCAAGTGGGGATGTGTTTTGGGGAATTTCTATAAAACAAATTGATGAGATGAGAAATGGATCACACTGGTTATGGGTAAAGTTATGATGGAAAGTTTTTGACTGGTTTTACTTGTGAGAGTTGGGATAACTAGCTTGAGAGAGAGTGGTGGCTCTACCTTGCGAGGTAAGCTAGGATCTAAAGGATTTCTGGTTGTGTGTGTGTGTGGCCCCTATGTGGCTTGGGGGCTAAGGGGGAAGAAGAGTACCCCTAGCATTGGTTGGGAGGTACCAGTGAAGTCTCAATGATTAGCAAGCAAAAGATCGGAAGGAGCACCACCAAAGAAGAAGATCCTCGATTTCCTCGTCACTAGTTATGGTATTCTTCTTCAGAATTATAATTGTAATAATATTAATTTTTAAATGAGTTTTTAGCATTTGAAACAAACTATGATTGAAAATTTGATTTCGATTTGTTAAGAATCCTGTATAAGTTTAGTGTTTAAAGTGAAATTGGTAGTCCTGTCTTGCAACCAAGCAATGGAATTGCGTTGGTTGCCAATTAAGTTTTATTTTTATTTTCTCATCTTGTTCTAAATGATCACGACCTTCAACCTCGGGTTAAGGCATACCATTGCCTAGTTTTGAATTCAGTTGTAGGGATGGCAATACCAACTTCATCTAAAATTTTGTTAAAATAGAAACCTAACCATTGATGAATCACACAATGGCCAAGGATCTGTCTGTTTTTACTCAATTCGTCACTAGGTGAGCAAATAAAGAGTGCTTACATGCCCAGTCGGGTCTTGCTGAGCATGACAACTGTAGAGGAAAGGGTTAGAGAAAACAAAACAAAACAATAGACAAGAATTAAATTAAAACAAACTAAAACTATGAGCATATGGAAAAAGAAATAACAAACACAAAAGACCAATATCACCAATGTTTTGAGCTAGTCTATTGATGAAATCCAAAGCACAATGAAGAAAGGGAACTGTGGCTCCTTCTTCCTCCAAAGGAAGGCTCTTGAGGCCCTCACAAAATTTCTCTCCTTACAATAAGAAAATGAGAAAGATGGTGAAAGAACTCCAAGCACATTCACTCAATGGAGAGGTGAATGGCTCAATGAAATGGTGCCAAAGGTGTTGTTGTCAAAGAGTGAGTCCTTAACAATCTTAGTAGCATAACAATACATGAAATTCCTTGAGAAAATGATGTTTCTTCATGGCTTTTTATAGCATAGCATTGGGTGATTATGTAACCCCTTTGAAATGTGAAGGGGGGCTCTTTAGGGCTCAATTAGGTCTTTGACCAGCCTACCATGCGGATTCAGCTCAGATTTGATGGTCAAATCAGGTTGGGAGCTGGTCCATAAGTGGTTGGGAGGCCGACCAATTCAATAAATGCGCTGTTTAGCAGGTGCGTAGGTTTTTGTGCTAACAGTCGCGCGTCGTGCGTGCATGCACGCATGGTACGTTTCTGTAAAGCGCATGTGCGCGCGCACCAAACTCCTGTAAAGAGCCCTTCAATTTTTGGTTACTTTGTATAGTTTTTGACCCTTTTGCAATGCTGTGAAATTAATCCAGTGCCATAAATGACTTCATTCCTATTTTGACGATGCCGAGTTCTTGTCGCCATGTGCGGACGAAATTTCAGTGATAACAGATGCCCCTGATGGATGAGGTTAGGAGCATACGTATAGCCGAAATCCATCAATGTTTCTTTTACTGAGAATGTTGTGGTAAGAGAGAGGAAGAGGGGGACTGTGTAGAGAAATCCTTTGGAGAAGAAAGGAACTGGTAGAACCCGACCTTCCAGAAGGTGCGTAACAATATACAACTGTGTACAAACGAGGTGGGCATGCCCCATGCTCGTGTTATGTAACTCTGAAAAAAGATGACTGAAGTGTTGGTGTAGACAACTGCAGCGCCCTAGGGGGCGGTAATGATCAAGGCAGAAGACAATTCTGCAAAGGAACATACTCTGAACAATAGGCAATGATCGCGGTAATAAGCAACGACAGTGATGCGGGCATTGATGGCCCAACTAAGTTCAGAGGTCTTCAGCAAAGGATAATAATAACTGCAATAGTCGCAAAGTAAGACCCACCGTAACATGAGAAAGTGTTGGTGTCGAATATCATGGGGGCCAACGACAACAGGGAGAAATGATGTTTCTCCCTGTGCCGTCCGAGATCTCGCATTAAATGAAGAATGAGAATCAAGATACTGTCGCCCTTCTGGAAAAAGTGTGCTACTGTCGACAAAAGGGAAACACGACTCCTAGAAGCAAAGGGCTTCATAGAATCTACTGAGGTGAGGAAGTGGCAGAGGTGCATAGATGAAGTCAAGAAGTGGGAAGACTCAAGACTGCCCTTGGTTGGAGGATGTATGGGTTGGAAAAGTGACCGCAACCGTGTAACAAGGTCGAGTGTCAGGGGGACAACAAGACCGAGGATAAGTTGTGCCAGAGGCGGGACAAGGTGAACAAATTCAGAGGGTAGAGGCAAGTGACCTGTGAAGTACTCTGAAGATATGGACAATGCCGGCAAGGGTAAAATGAGAAGCGATGCTCCAACCAAGGGTGACATGGGTTGCGTATGGCCAAAAAAAGAAGCAAGTCGCCAACGGTGACGACAAAAGGAAATGACTGAAAATAAAGGTGTTTGTACAATAAATAATGAATAATTTTGGGAAAAATGTACAAATACAGAAACGGGTGCCCCAGTGTGAAATGAGTGCCCCAGGGAGGGCAGAGATTTCTTGAAAAACAGATGAAAGGTGGGGGCCCCATCGGTGAGTTTCTGTATGAGGTAGGTGAAGTGAAGATAGTCCGCAGATGGGAAAACTGATGGTGGATGAAATGGAGGGTTCGTGATCCTGCGGAGGTGCAGGTAAAAAAGAATAGAACCAGAAAGAGATGATCTGGGAGTCCATATGGGAAGCTAGAAAAATGAGGAGAAGAAGTATGTGGTTGATCTGCAACATGATGAAAGACTATCGGGACTCCCAGCCCTTAAAGGGTAATGAAGAACAACATGAGTGTCAAAAAGTGCCAAAAGGTGCTATGAATGGGACAACTCATGTGGGTGAGAATGCTACCGGGTTACAACACCGAAGATGCAAAATGGAGGTGTGGGTATTGCAGAGCCGGGAATGAGGATCCTAAAGGCAAATATCCGAGGGTGTGACTGGAAAAGGTAAATGCAGTACAACGGGGGAAGACTACATGCCAGTGCTGAAGATATACCTAAAGGGATGATTTTGATGACCGATGAGCAAGTACCTGTGCACATAACAACCAAATACCCAAAGTGAACAATATCTGAAGAGAATCAAATATATGAGCATGTATTTGACAAATGTGACAATGTGCGTGCGTACTTGACCATGATATGAAAAAAAAAGGTGCCCCCGGGGCTCAGGATGAAAAGTGACCCAGGGACGACTATGATGTAGGCGGCGGGATGTTGATCCCGTGGCTGAAGACGGTTTGAAAAATGGACACCTTGGGCTCCCGGAATGTTGAGTGGAAGTTTGGCAAAAAGCCCTATATATAGCTGTAGGGCCCACATTGCCACCTCATTTGTACCTGCTGCTACAGTGACTGGATGAGCAGATTGCAGAGGAGATTTGGAGTTTCGGGGAGCACGAGGTATCCGATCGACGGTGTGCGAGTCTCAGGTTAGTGGTTTGATCATCTTGCATAGAAATAGGTTTCTAATTTTTGGGCAGGGTAGGTACGGGGGACCGTACAGAGGTTTTGAGGGTTTTTTTGGTAGGTTGTGGGCCCACATGCTTGGGCGATTCAGTTGAAGGCGTGCATACGTGCGCGCCTGTCCACTGAAAATGCGCATTGGTGCACGTGAGGGGGAATTTAAGGCGCACCCTAGGGGCGTGCCTGTGAGGTGGACAGGTGTGCATTAGTGCGCGCCTGTGGGGTGAACAGGCGCGCTCCAGAGCACGCCTGTGGTTTTGACAGGCGCACCCTAGCACACGCCTGTATTGTGAACAGGCGCGCTCACGAGCGCACCTGTGAGAAAAACAGGCGCACATACGTGCGCGCCTGTATAGTGAACAGGTGCGCATGTGTGCGCGCCTGTGGGTGCAATAGAGGCCCTTCCCTCTAGCAGCTGGGGGTGCGATAGAGTCACCCTGATTGTATATTGTATACCAGTTTGTTTTTGTTGTATATAGGCTGATGAGCCGATTTTGTACCGAGGTGTGGCACTGGCCTGCGGGCATATGTATTTTTTGTATGTAAACAGTCGGATGGCCTGATAGGCCTGGATATATATATATATATATGAGTATACATCTTTTTTGAGATCCGGATGTTGTGTACATATGTTTTTTGTTGTTGATGATGATGATGTTTATTCTATCTATATGCTGTGACAGGATGGATGAGATGTTTTATGTATGTGTAGCTTGATGTGATATATGCCAATCTAACACCATGTTAGCTATTTCATCGGTTGTTTGATTCAATTGTCTTGGAATATGTGTAAATGTAATGGAATCAAAATGTCGAGATAATAATCTAACCTGCAGGTATTTGCGAAAGAGGCACAAATCACGTACACGGTAAACATTGTTGAGCTGGAGAACGACTAGTTGAGAGTCGAGGAAGATGCTAAGGTGGCGAATATGATGACGCTGGGCGTCGGCCAGGAGGCCAAGGACCGCACTGTATTCGGCTTGGTTGTTGGTTGCTGGTCCCAAACAGATGCCGTTTGAATGTAGCATTTCATGAGAGGGGGTATATAAAGCCCAAGCCGCAGAAGCTAGATTTTGTGTCCAACGGCTAGCGCCATCGGCGTACCCAATGTGGTTGGCTGGTGGAGGAAGCATCTGTCAATAGCACACAGGATAGGTTAGACGAGAGGGGTGAGAGAAAAAAGATTAAAAGCACTAGAAAAAGAAATAACCTAAAGTAGTTTGACTACTTCTAAGCATAAAATTTCTTGAGGTATAACCCATTGACGGGTTCCTTGAGCGAGAGGCCTTCGGGGGAGGCCATGATGTATGCGCTTTTGGTGAGGCAATGTTGGATGATGTAAGGGCCGTGCCAAAGTGATTCGAATTTTCCATGGCCAAAGGTATCATGAGCGATATCATAGGCCACGACAAGGTCGCATTCGTGGAAAGATCGAAGGTTGACATGGCGATCAAAGGTAGCTTTGGATCGTTTTTTAGCTGCCTCGTTGTTCTGTAATGAAGATAGACGATCTTCATCCAACGACTCCAAGTTCAGCAAGCGCTGCTCCATTGGAGCAGTGTCAGGTAATAGCTTAATTGCGGTGCGAAGGGTGGGAATTTCACACTCGATGGGAAGAGTTGCCTTGATCCCATGGACTAAATGAAATGGCGTGAAACCTGTAGCGGTTTTTACTGCCGTTCGATAAGCCCATAGCGCAAAAAATAACATATGATGCCAATTGGTCTTATGTTTATTAACCGTGCGCTGTAACATGGTCTTGAGGATTTTGTTCACTGCCTCGACCTGTTCGTTTGACTGAGGGTAATATGGTGAGGCGAACTCGTGAGAGAAGCCTAACCGAGAGGAGAGTTCGACGAAGATCTCATTCTCGAAGTGTTTCCCATGATCGGAAACAAGTTGAATTGGTACGCCAAAACGGGATATGACGTGGTTAAAGAAGAAGCGCGCTGCAGTGTTAGTGGTGTTTTTGAAAGTGGGCATAGCTTCGGCCCATTTGGTAAAGTAATCAACGACGACAACAATGTATTTGTGACCATTTCTAGAGGGGGGATTACAAGTCATAAAGTCGATGCCCCATTTACAAAAGGGGCCCGCGGTAATGACAGGGTGAAGAAGAGCGGGGGGAGCTCGGGCTTTGTTGGCATAGAACTGACATTGCTCACATCGTTTCACGGCATGAATGTAATCGTGAAACAAAGTAGGCCAAAAGTAACCGGCTCGGATAATCTTCTGAGCCATGGAGATACCTGAAAGATGCCCCCCACATGCGCCACTGTGGCAGTCGTTTAAGACTCTGTCGGCCTCGTCAATAGTCAGGTAGCGACGAAGAATGGTGTCGATGCCCCGCCGATATAGGATGTCACCGATGAGGAGATAGCAGGGGGCCTGATGGCGAATACGCCGACGATCATCTCGTGATAGGTGATTACCGAACTTTCGAGTTCATAAGTAGACGAGGAGGTCGCCATACCAAGGATCATTTGAGGTGATGTAAAAGAGATGTTCGTCAGGAAAGTCGGTGTTGACGGGGGGACTGGTGGTGTTAGAGGGAAGGGGCGTGACAAGTTCAACGAGAACGAGGGCCTTCTTACTCTTAGGTGTTGAGAACTCGAGGTCATATTCCTGGAAGATAACGATCCATCGAGCGAATTTGCCGTTAACTTGGCGACGACTGAGCAAATATTGCATAGGGTTTGAATCTGCGACGACCTTCGTGGTGCGAAGCAGAATGTAATGGCGCAGTTTCTGGACTGCGAGGACAAATGCAAGAGCAAGCTTCTCTTCATGTTTGTACTTGAAGGGTGGTCCCGAGAGGTTCTTACTAACGTAATAAATGACATGTTCACGATTTTCATCTCCGAGTTGGACGAGGACGCCGGCTACTGATACAGCTGATGCTGATATGTAGAGGATGTAGTCACGATTATAGTCAGGTGCACTAACTAAAGGTGCATTTGAAAGCGCTGCTTTGAGATCATCAAACGACTGTTGGGCATAGTCGTCCCAGTGAAAGGGGATGTTGTGATGGAGTAAGCGAAGGAAACCATGTGCGCGTATGGCGTAATCTAGAACAAAGCGTCTGAGGAAGTTTGCTTTGCCCTGTAGACTCTGCAGTTGTCGTAAATTCCGAGGGGGTGGAATTTCGGTGATGGCTTTGACTTTGAGGGGGTCCACGGTAATACCGCTTTGGGAAACAATAAAACCGAGGAGGCGTCCTGCGGTGACACAAAATACACATTTGAGAGGGTTCAAGTGGATGTTGAACTGACGACACTATTGAAAGATGGTTCGTAAATCCTCAAGATGCTGGGTGCGTTTCTTGGATTGAGCGGTGAGGTCGTCCAAGTAGGCGAGGATGATTTCAGCCAGATCGTGAAAGATGTATGTCATCGCACGCTGGAAGGTTGCGCCAGAATTTTTGAGGCCGAAGGGCATGACACAATATGAAAACGTACCCCACGGGGTAATGAATGCGGTTTTATACTGATCGGCTGGGTGGATTTGAATTTGGTTATAGCCAGAGAATCCGTCCATAAAGGAGAGAGCCTCGTGGCCGACGCAGTCGTCAATAATTTGATCGATGAAAGGCGTTGGAAAATTGTCTTTTGGACATGCATTATTGAGATCGCGAAAGTCGGTGCAAACGCGAATGGTGCCCTGTTTTTTGTTGACGGGTACAGGGTTGGAAACCCATGAAGTGTAAGCGATGGGGTAAATAAACTCGGCCGTACGTAATTTGTCTATTTCGGCTTTGATAGCCGCGGCTTTAGATGGGTGTAGCGATCGCTGTTTCAGGCGAACTGGTGTGATGTTAGGCCAGGTGTCGATGCGATGCTCGACAATAGATGGGTCAAGGCCAAGCATCTCTGTGTATGACCAGGCAAAAATATCCCTGTATTCCTGGAAGAGGGTTTTGTATTCGGTGATTTCCTGTGGAGTGCAAGCGGCTCCAATGATGATTTCTTTGACGATGCCCTTTTTAATGGAAATGTCGATTTTGATGGTGGGGGAAATGTTAGCCAGATTACCTTCTTCAAACGCGTCGGGGGCTGGAATGGGATTGTTGAACCAATCGATAGGCCCGGATGGGATAAAATCTTTGGTTTCGACTGCGTAGATGGGGTTTTGGTGTAGAATCATGAGGGCTTCCTGTGGAAGGAAGAGTGCACGATGATGTAGTGCGTCCCAGGGAGAGTCTGGGCGTTGTAGCTCTTCCAGTATTTCTTCGTCGCATTGCAAACGATGGGAATATAATGGATCGTGAGGAGTGATCTCTGTGCCAGTGTGAGTGCCCCCTGCCGGAGAGGCAAGGGGAATGGTGCTAGAAGATGATGAGGGTTCACTTGACATAAACCATATGTTAAAATACTGAGGGGTACCCGTGGTGGTTGGGTGGCGAATGTCCACAGAGGAATTAATAGGAGAGTTGGGTGGGTTACGGGGTAAATCCTCATATACGCCATCTAAGAACCAAGGAGGCCTTGGGAGTGCCTCGGGTTCAGGTGAAATGACATGAAAATCCTCGAGTGGCGAGGTAATGTCAATTACCGCTGCTACGAGTTGGTGACGCAGGGTCAATTGACGTTGCCTGTATGCGAGGTTTATTGGACTCTGGTATGTAAAATGAGCCAATGAATCGCAAAGAGAGCAAGGGCATCTCATGCGTTCATTGAATGAAGTGGTGACATAGCGAATGTCAGTGATATTTTTTTTGGAAGACGTAGTAGGGCGTGGGTCGTTCTGAAAATTCCGGCGTACCGCAGCTAATGTCTGCCGGAAATGTGGCAGTGCTGGGCAATGATGGGTGTAATGGCCATATTCGTAACAGATAACAAACGCGAATTTAGTCCTCAGCCCTTTACTACTGGTTGGTGTGGTGGTAGTGGACTTAGCAGTAGTGACGGGTGTTGTGGGAGTTTGATTGAGTGGAATCAAATTCCGTAATTCCGGTAATAATGGGCAGTTGTTGGTTTGGTGACCCTCTTTCTCACATAAGGCGCAAGGTGGTGGAATGTGCGGAGGAAGTGGAGCTGTGGGCTCCTTCTTCTTTCTCCTGCCCCCAGTTGTAGCAGGGGGGGTAGGGAGTATGGGGGTAGTGGGGGTGAGGACAGGAATCGTCATGGGGTGGCCTTCCTGTGGGCGAGGGACTATCTCAGGTGGATGTAAATACCACACTGGGATTGCTAACACCATATTGGGTAGTGTGAGCGTTGCGGCTACCTGGAAAGCTTCTATACTGGGTGGAGGGTAAAAGAAGGGAATTTGAGTGAGGGGTCGGGGAATTGTCTCCCAAATGGGATTAGGCCCTTGAGGGGGTGTGGATTCGTGGACCAAAGGGGTCGACGAGTGCGCAGGAGGCTCCGGCTGGAGTGGTTCTGCGACTATGGAGACGTCAGGAATGACGGAAGCCTCCTAAGGAGGAATAGTATCCTCCGTGTGAGTTCCGTTAGATGAGACGACGCATACCTGATTAGGGGGAAGGAGTGGTGGTGCTCCATGGTATGTCCCTAACAAGGATGGATCTTTGAAAATCCCAGGACCCATCTCGACGAGTGGATATGCATCTTTGTTGGTGTGAATGAGAGGAAGAATGTTATCGAGATTAGCAGATGGATTAGGCTCATAATGCGAGACTTGGTCAATGGTCACAATCTTCCCGTTGTGGGGGAACATGATTGTCCTAAAGACTGATGATGCCACTGCTTTCATAGCATACATGTAGCTACGTCCAAACAAGATATTGTAATCGAGTTGAGCATCGATAACTTCAATGTCAATGAGGATAGTCTTGCCCCCGAGTTCAACGGGGACATTTTGAAAGAGCCCTTCGGGAGATGATGGTCATCCGTCATAAGCTCGTAGTGTGATGGCGGAGGGTATGAGTTTCGGGGAACTGAGTTTCTTCCATATTGTTTTGAACATGATGCATGTAGATTCACCTTCATCGATGATACACCGATGGACGGTGATGTTCCGTATTTTTACTGGTAATTGAATAGCGACTGCGGCGGGAAGACGAGGCTCGCAACTATCAAGGTCAAAAGTGATGAGTCGAGTATCGGCCGGGTCGACTGCCCCCAAGGCGGAAAGTAGTGATTTTCGCTGCGTAGGGAAAGTCTGGAGGACTTCCAGAATTGACATAGCAGCCGGGGATTGTGCTAAGTCATCTACCAAGCTGTAGTTATGTGCTGCCCTAGCCTGTGGTATGTGAACATTCCTGCGCAAGGGGATGCGAGGGATACGTAATGGTGGTTCGACAGAAGGGCGAGGGATCATCAACGGGGGTCCCGTCGGTGTAGGGTTTAGCTCTGAAGAGATAGGAGTAGACTCAGCTGGAGTTGGATACTGACGATTGCGTGTTTGCAGAAGAATTTCTTCCTCACTGGTGAGGAGAATTGTTCGCTCTACTGTATTGTTGGGGTTGTGATATTGGCCCACCTGAGGTGGGGGATGCTGCGTGTCCTGCTGGGTGTTTATGACACCTTGATGTGGGATAGGATTTTGCAGCACGGTGGGAGGGGGTTGTTGCGTGTATTGTTGTTGTGCCTGCTGAGGGGCAGGTTGTGCTGGGGAAGGGGGAATGCTGCCAGAGTCTTTCAATTTTTTGAAATCAGTGATCTGGGGGCAATGGTGAGTGTAGTGACCGAACATGCCACAAAGAGAACAAGGGTGGATTGTTTTAACATTATTCTGCCCTTGGCGTTTGTTTTTATTGCCCCCTTGGGGGTTTTGGTTCCCTTGGTTCTGGTTTCCCCCAGTGGGTTGATGTTGTGGGGGTTGATTCCCACCTTGACCCGGGTTGTTATTGTTCCTGTTCCATCCTTTCTTCTTTGCATTGTTCGAAGGGTGAGTTGGGTTGGATGTGTTCAACTGTTCGAAATTTTGATATTGTTGAGCAGCCAAAGGTTGAACAAAATTTACCCCCGCATGTGGGTGTGGGGGGGCCATGGGTTGTGGAGGACCGAGAAACGGGAAATATGGGTTTTGTGGTGGTGCTGATCCGTAAGGTACATAGGAAGGCTGTGTGCTTTCACTAGTACTATATGCGGATGTTGAGGGAGTACCGATGTTTGTGGGAACAAGTGCATGTATGGGAGGTGCCGGTGGTGGTCCACTAATGGGTGGAGGTATAGCAACAGGGTATGACTGTTGATAAGGGGGTGGGGGGTAATAAAGAGTGCCCCCATAAGCTGGTGGGTATTGAGGTGTTCCATACATCGGTGGTGTTTGGGGTTGTGGACCATGGTGTGTGGTGGAACCTATTAGTCCGTCTGCTGAGTGAGACATCCCAGGCTTGTCTTGGCCAAATGGCACAGGTTTTGGAAGATCAGGAAGTACTGTGTATAAGTATCCTGACTTTGCATAAATGAGGTCATATTGTTGAGCCTTGCTGATGGCTTCCTCTTCAGATTGTGGGAAGGTGGAAGCTACATCCTTACCAAGGAGAGCGACAAGTGATCTAAGAAACTAGTCAAGACATTGCTGTTTGGTGGTTTCTGCTTTACACAAACTACGTCGCCTACGCCACTCATGAATGTGGTCAGCGATGTGGGTGGCTGAGGTCTGTTTG
>ML826708.1:30170-43436 GCA_009831015.1 Picea engelmannii
TCATGATTTGGAATTTGTTGACAACATGGATGTAGCAATGGGTTTCTTGGGCAATGCGACGATGAATAAAATTGTGGGTGTTTCCACTATCAACCAGGATGATGACCTTTCGGTGCTTGATGTAACCGATTAACTTGAGGGTTTGGGGGGAAGAGAAGCCGATGAGAGAATTGAGGGAAATGATCGGTTCCACTTCGGGAGGGTCAGAGGGAGGGTTTATGTCAATGATTTATGGTGAATCGGGCACAAGGGGAGTGTCAACATCCTCTTATGGAATATCCTCAGAGATGGCCATAAAAAGATTTTGTTCCTTACATTTGTGGCCTGGGAAATATTTTTCATCGCAATTATAAAAGAGGCCTTTGAGTTGGCGTTTAGCCATTTCATCCTTGGTCAATTTTTGGATATTTAATGGGGCGGAGGGAGTAATGGGGTTTACTGTTTTAGGGCGAGGGATAAAGGAAGGATTACGGTTTTGAGAGGAAATAATTTGTTGTGCTTCTTTATATTTTTTTGTATCCTCCACCCAAGTCGTAGGTCGAGCCATGAGGACATGGGCCCGAATATCCTCCTTGAGGCCACTAATAAAAAACTCTCGAAAGAAAGCATCAGTCATGCCCTCTGTTCGAAAAGCCAGGCGCTCAAATGTAGCTATGAAGTCTTCTATTGTGCCCAATTGCTTCAATTTTTGCAAATGCCCCAAATGGTTGGTGTCAGTGTCAAAGCGTTCATAGAGCTCAGTGACAAATTGGGTCCAAGCAATATACCCTTGATGAAAAGTTTTTCTCCATTGCCACCATTGCTAGCATTCTTGATCTAGATGGAGAACACCATACCGGAGTTTGGCCAAGTCATATATAATTTTGTAGAGAGAGAAATAATGCTCCATTTGGGTGACCCAACCAGTGGGGTTCGAGCCATCAAATTTGGTTACATCCACCCATGGAAGGCATATGTCCCTTTGAAAGTGATGGGGCTGAAAGGAATGGGAAGAAGTTTCACCTTTAGTCTTTGTATGTGCATGAGGAAAAGAGTCATCGGTAGCGATCTTGAGTTTGGTGCAGAGTGATGCAAAGACAGATTCAAGCTGGGTGGTCAGTTCGTGTTTGACTTCCTCCATTGTGGACTGCACGACTACATTTACGGATGAATTTATGGTGGTATTGATGGATGTATCACGAGAGGCAATAGTAGCACTGACTTGTTGCACTTCTTGTTGGGTCTCGAGGAAACTAGATTGCAAGGTGTTGAAGCGAGACTATAAGTCTTGGCTATGGGTATGGGCCATGAGGATGGGTGAACTGAAAAGGGAGCTGGCGAGGTCAGAAAATTTTGCAGAAAAATGATATGGATGAATGTGATAAGGGAGAAGAGATGAATCTAATGGAATAGGTATCAAATAATGGTGAAAAAAATTCTAGACTTTTTTTATTTATTTATTTACAGCTGCGGGGTTATACTTTGGTCTAAAGAATGCTACAGTGCTGAAATACCCAAATTCTTAACCAAAAAGAAATGTGTATTTTCTTGGCAACCGGAACACAGATGCGCAGTAATAGATCTCGCCGGTTTAATTTGTTTATGTTTATGTTTATGTTCCCCAAGGGTTAGGTATTCAAGGGTTCTATAGACAAGGGTTTGCCTTGTGCTATAGATCTCTGATATACGTGTGGGGTCCAATAGTAGTACTTGGCCCAATATCTCAGGGCACTAACTAAGGAGGATAGACCATACCCTTAGTCGTACTACCCGACTACCCAGGTACTAGAGAGTATCTTCCCGAGTGTTGTTCTCAGTGACACTATAGCAGTCCGACGAACGATAGGTTTATCTAAAGATGGCTTCAGGAAATTTAGGACGATCCGTACACAGGTGTTGTCTGATGTGCTACCACTCGAAGGGGTACCAACAGGGGTTACAAGGGTGGCCAACAAATGTGCGCTTAAGAACCACTTGTATTTCCTGCGTGTATGAATCCCTCAACTGCGGGTTTATGCACGTAATGATAGATCTCTGTGGCTTAAAGACGTCAGAATACGTCTCTGCCCTGGAAACAAATACCCACAATTTCTACCAAGGAAAGTGTTATGATACCACTTGCAAGATACCAGATATATAAAATATGCAGAACAGAAATAAAATGCTAGAAATGGCAGAATAACACTAAAATATCCATCATAATCTCCACAATAACACAGAAATGATATAAGAACAACAATAGAAATAACACTTTGATTCAGAAAGCAATGTTCACAGGCCTCTTCGAGGGGGAAACCTCCAATCGAGCAGCGCTCTGTTACAATAATCTCCAAGCTAGGGTTTTCATACTCTCGACCCTTATTTATACTAAATATGTATATTAATAGAAGCATCTAGAGGAAGATCCTTCTAGAAGAAGAAGATTATATTAGGTCTTCTTACATCCGCCTTATTCTATTTTATTGAAAGGCCTTATTAATATTGACCTTTATAACATCCGAATACATTGATCTACCTATGTGCGGGTTAGGACCTTAACATGAGTGAAAGAGGCATTTCCCTTCCTTTGGTTCTTCTGGTTCGCTTGGATGGAATTTAGTGGTGGCAAAAGTGGCATTGGGTTTGCTGGCCCTTAGTTATGCAAGGAAGTGAAGAACAAGGAAGAAAAGGTGAAAAGCAAACTTCGCGGGAGACACGGTGACTGTCACTGGGTCAAAGTGAGCAAAAGAGAAGAAATGATGGAGCAAAGTATGGAAAAGAACGTCATTGGATGAGAAGATCAAGGTTGATAGATCAACAAGGAAGACGGATCGAGACAACTCAGCAAGCAGAAAAATCCACCATTATATTTCTTGGAGAACCACACGAGAAGGAAGGAAAGACAGGTTGGCGAAGCCTGGAAAAAGAGGATCAAGTTTACCTAGGGTCTTAGACACCTAGGGTTTTGGGTATTTAGGGTTTTGACACCTAGGTTTTGGCCTAAGGCTGTCGGTGAGGTATTGTAATGTATAAATAAAGGTCAAGAGGACCTGGGTTAGGTTGGTATGATATTGTTGTTGATTTAACTCTATTGTTGTGGTGAGAGATTATTGTATTGAGGGAGAGAAGTGTTGAGTAAGAGAGCCTTCTGGTATTGTAAGATCTTCAGTTGTGTGTGAAGGTCAAGTCCTGCAGCTGGGTGCGTAGGAAGGGGAGAGAAAGAGAGAGAAGAAAGAAGATCTACTAGCTGAGAGCGTAGACAAGAACTGTATGCTTTACCTTAATAAATCATAAGCATAGTTATGTGGACGTATCCCTAGAGAGAGGGTGAACCACGTATATCTTGTGTGTACGTGATTGATACTTTGATCTCTGTCACTGTTATATTGTTATTTTCATTACCGTGTTAGATCAGATCTATAGTTGTGCAGGATAGATCTAGTTTGATAAGTGATCGATGCATGTTGTGTTGTTGTTGTATTAGATCCACTTGATATTCCCCTGGTTGTATATATCTCTATCCTGCAACCCCCTCATAGCTGCTTCAAGTGAGACTGCATCTACTTTGCAGGTGCTGCCAAGAGGGCCAGTGGCTAGGGCTTGTTGGTGCGCTCTTGGAGTGAACCTTGGGTCTGCCCTTGTGCCAACAAAATGGTTTTGTTGCCAGGACATGAATCTTCATGAGGGAATGTCAAGGTGGTTCCCATCGAAGACAGAGATTCAAAAGTGGATAGAAGATCAAGAGAGGGACTTCGTTGAAGCCCAAAACAAGAACCCTAAGATGAGTACTGAAGATTGGCTACAAATATACATCTTCACCGACATTCACGAGATCTTATTTGGAGAAATCCATCAGGAGTTGTCTGAGTGGTTGGCTAGGTTAGCAGATACCCAGTTTGATATCAGATCTAGACCTCTTGTGGTTTCAATGTCAGTGTTGATCCAGAAGGTTAAGAGAGTTGATAACGTTGTATCTCGAGTAGTAGATCATTGGTTTGATAGTACCATTGGAGGGTATATCATCGAGTTTGTTGTTGACATAGTAGAATTGTATAGATAAACAAAGAGATACTTTTTCAAGGGACCCCGAGGGAATTTTTTTCATTTTCTAAAGTTAAGAATCAAGATGCTCTTGCATGAAAAGCACATCTTTAAGATACAGTAGAATGACTAGATTTGAAAAGGCTAATGTTCAAGAATTCGAACAGTGATAACGACACATAAGCCGGACATACGCACAATGGGAGAGTATTCCAAGGGGTTCATCTTGAGAATCTATTTAAGAAAAACTACAGGGAAGAGGTTTTCTATAGTGGAGAAGAGGCATATCTGATAGACGAAGAGCACTCAGAACCCATTAGGGCAGAGGAAGAAGTCGCTGAAGAACTTCGTCGGAACGAGCCAGAGACATCAAGAACTGTGCAAACCACTGAAGTAAGTAATATCCATCCTTCTATTATTTCAGAAACGCTAAGTAATAAGAATATTCATAAGCACCAGAGTCCTCATAGCACTATTACTAGGAGTTCAACATCTACTCAAACAAGAAACCTAGGTAGCTCCATGGAAGATGAGATGAGGCTTCCTATCTTTAGAGGAGATGGATCTGAAGATCCTGATCAACACTGGCTTATGTTTGAGGCCATATGGAACATTAAAAATGTTACCGACAAAGCTGTTAAAAGAAACTAGTTCAACACTACACCGAGGGATCACGCGTTGAGTTGGTACATGAAGCTTGTCCAAGGACTTGCACAACCTAAGCCAGTGAACTAGATCAAGAACACAAAGACAAAAAAGTTTAATAAACTTAATTCGAAGTCACAATGTATTACAGAGTTGAAGGAGATCAAGCAGAAGGTAGCTAAACCTGTTTGGGAGTTCAATCAGAGAGTCAAGACCCTAACAGGTCGATTGAATTTTAAGATCCCAGATGAGTAGTACAAAGATTGGTTCATCACTACCCTTTTACCACACATCAAAGTTCCCTTGATGCAGCAGAAGATTTCTTCACAGTCTGAGGCACTGGAGATCACCATGAAGCTCGAATCAGCCCCTATGGGAGAATCCAGCTCAAGTATGAGCCAGATCATGAGTTAGTTAACTAGTTTGTCTTTGCAGGTTGAAGACACGAAGAAGGACAAGGGAACAGACAAAAGGGAGGACATTTGGTGTATCAGATGCAAATCAGAAGGCCATGACAAGGAGCACTGTCCCCTATTCCATGAATACTTGGCTTCTAGAGCTCCGAGCCCTTTGAGGCAAGTCACATTACCCTAGTGCGAAGTATGCATAAATCGACATCGCCCTAGTGAGTTCTATTACATGCATAAATACGTTCAGATACCTACAAACTTGTATTTCACATTCTGTAAGTTAGTAGAGCATGATTATAGAGATTGTAGAGATTATTATCCCATGCATGAAAGATCAAGAGACATATACAAGATCCAAGGTGAAGTACATCAAGAAGGAAACACTACGCAGTATAACTCTCCACGAAGAGGAAACTTCAATCCTCGCGGTGGATTCATAGGACGTGAATGAGGAGGAGGTATGGGCTAAGGCCAAGGAAAAATAATCTATTATAACTGCATGTAGCCAGGACATATAGAAAGAGACTATCAGAACCCTTGTACCACTTGCAGTTATTGCAACTCCTTCGACCATGTCATAGAGGATTGTCCTCTAATGCTAGCTAAGCTTTAAGAAAGACGAGGACCTCAGCAGAACCCACAAGTGCAACTGATATATGTTGAAACTCATGGAGCAGACCCTAGAGTCACTATTATTACTCAAGGAGGTGTTGCTACAAGAGAGCATAGAATGACCCAAGGAAATATCGCAAAAGACTTAGGTATCAGGAAAGCTACAGAAAATACTCGGTATTTTGATGCAAAGAAAGAAATACAAATATTCAAGGAGGCAAGACAATATTTCAAGGGAGACCAAGTTTCTTCATCAAAAACACGACCATAATTAAGAGAATATGGAATTCCTTAGGAATTTTATCATTCGGCTTCGCCGAAAGAAGGAAAAGAGGTAAGTAAGCTCATCAAATTTTTATACACTTGCCTTAAGTTAATTCAGGATGAGAACGCTATGCAAGAGCTACAAAACTAAATCAAGCAGTATGAGCTAGGAAAGTTAGACCCCTTACTGAATAGAGAAGGAAAAATAAAGAATTACACTTGAATTCTCAAATAGGAGAGTATGACATAGACTATGTGGTCCTCAACTTAGGGTCAGAGGTCAATGTCATGACGAAGAAAACTTGGGCACTAATGGGAAAACTGAAGTTGATCTATTCCCCTATCAGGATTAGAATGTCTAATCAACAAGTTGTCAGCCCATTTGGATGATTGGAGCATGTCCCTATGGATATTGACTGGGTTAGAACCTTTGCAGATTTTAAAGTAATTGAAATTGTTGATGACAGCTGCCCTTACCCTGCATTGTTAGGAATTGATTGGGCCTTCAACAACTCTACTTATGTTGAGTTAAAGAAAATGTGTATGAAATTTGAAAGAGATGGCCTTCGGTTCATTGCACCCTTAGATCCAGATGAGGGTCAGCGTTACACAGAGCCCATCAAAGAAGAAGACCACACATATGAACTGGAAAATATCTACAAACTAACAACCAGACGTCAGGAATACATCAACCCTACAGTCGATGGGAGTCTGAGTTGGTGAAGTGAAAACGGGTGTTCATCATATTCAGAAGAAGCACTGGAAACTGGCAGAACCAGATGTATGAAGTATCTACCAGAATATGTGCTAGATTAATAAGAGAAGTTTGTTGGATCGACATAACAGTGAGTAACTTACCCACATTTTATGGTTTAAACCCTTTAGAAACCTTCCTATCAAATTTTGAAACAAGTGTACCAACACAACATAAGCTATTGGCAGTGGATGAGGTCCTGAAATCCGCACCAACAAGATGGTGGGGGATGCATAAAAGCAATATCACAGACTGGACACAATGTCAAACCTTGATGACAGTGGGGTTCTCAGCACAAGCAATAAGTTGCGAAGTAAGGTATATCGATCAAAGTTTCCCAAGGGACCATGTGTGAAGCTGTGAAGAGGCCTGGAGTGACATTCCTCGAGAACAATGGATGCATAGATTCATTAACACAATGGACATGACCCCTATCAACTGGTACCTTCAAGCGAAGCTGCACCTCATCACTATAGATTGGGAAGGTATGAATTAGAATTTTGTAACCACCTTTTTATTTGAGAGTAAATATATGTCAGTCGATCAAGAATTACAAATTGTGAGACAGAAAGTATTTTAAGAGGCTTCTAGTCTTCCTATGGCGCAAGAAGAGGATGAATGGAATGTGCCTCTCTAGAAATTGCAGAGTTTCTACAACATCAATGTCGATGACGACGATGATCCGAGGAAGGTGAATATCACCGAGACAGAAGGCCATAGAGATGTGGAAGGACCAGGAGTTGAGCTACCATTTATTGGTCAGCCAATAAAGATCAAAAAAGTCAATACTGGAACAGAGGAGACACCGAATCTTTCCAATGTTGGAGATTATTGGGATGTTGATACCATTGACAAGATTACAAAATTGTTGCACGAATATCGGGACTTTTTTCCGACTAAGTTCACTGATCTGAAGGGTATCAAAGGACCTATGGGAGAGATGAGAATACCTTTGAAACTAGATGCAAAGCCAGTTAAGAAAAGACCCTACATATTGAACCCAAAATACAAGGAAAAAGTGAAGATTGAGCTTGACCGAATGATGGAAGTAGGGATTATAGAACCTGTCGAAGAGTCAGAGTGGATCAGCCCTATGGTGCTACAAGAGAAGAAGATAGGATAAATCAGGATATGTGTGGACCTCGGGAAGTTGAATGATGCCTGTCTACATGACCCTTTCCCTACACCATTCACTAACGAAGTATTAGACAACGTGGGAGGCCAGGAGGTATATTATTTCACTAGTACATATGACCAAATTTGCGACAGTTTTTCGTTGATATTGCCACACTTATCTGTTGCAATTTTCATGAAAGCCGAGACTTTTTTTCGTCTGTATATTTTTTTCACTATATCCACGATCCAGGTGTGCATGGAAACATCGATGAAATTAGCTCTCCATGTGTCATCACCATCAAGATTGGTTAACCCTATGCATCATCGCAATTACAAAGAACAACCATGGCAAATACGATGAAACTTCGTCGCAATTGCGACACACATTTATGCCAAGACAAAATGATACGACATAGATGTTGTATGTGTGACAAAAAACCATGGCAACTTGCGACAAAAATTCGTGGCAATAGCGACGAAAATCCATAAACTTCATCTCAATTGCGACAAAAATTTATGCCAAGCCAAAAAATTTACGACGAAGCTACTGTATGTGCGACGAAAAAACATGGTAACTTGCGACGAAAATCCATGGCAATATAGATGACAATGTGTGACAACTTGCGACAAAAACATTGTTTCCGACGAACTTTCCATTCATCATACACATTTACATTACTAGTCTAGGGATCAAAACTGGGGTGTCACATCAATAAATGATCATTGGAAAACGCTAGAAATGCAAACCCAAATCAAAAGGTAATAACATGTGCAAGAATTGTCAACAAGACTCATCAATTGAGGTTAAAAAGAGTTATTTATTCCACTCCAATTAGAAAACCCCTAAAGGGAATAGGATCCAAAGAAATATAATGGAGAATATAGTATTTCCAAGATATGTGTGTGTGTGTGTGTGCATGCACACCCTTCACACTATGGTCTAGAGGTAATTCGAAGCAGTTTCCATAACGATCACGCAAGTTCAATTCATGGTGAGCTCCCTCCACACCTAGATACTTGTTGCCTCTTTGTTGTAGAAAAATATAGCCACATTTTTGTTAGAAACCTTACCACCCTTGATGTAGAGGGTGTTGGTTTATCATGAAAACCTCTCCTTGATAATAAATAATAGTGGAGAACCCACATTTCTACCATGCAATATATTGGAGAACATAGAATCCCTAAGGGTTATCTCAAGCATTCATGAGCCAAACATGATATCTCTCCCCCAAATTTGGGGAGGTCACGAGTTCAAATCTCTTTATCCCCTTGGGGTTAGGCTCCATAATCAAGGCCAATGATTTACCTCCTCTGCCAACCATGGATCGTGGGGAAGTACTCGAAGGGTTTTCCGTAAGGTTTTCCTTCGAAAAAAGAAGATTGGAGAACATAGAAGACAAGAAATGGAATTCTATTCAAACTCTTCAAGATCAAATAGTTGCAAAGATGTCATCCATGTTGTCAAAGAAATAATAGGTGTGTGACTCAAAAAACCAATATAAGCAAATCATATCAAAAGACAATATTAAGAAACCAAGGATATTCAATTTTGTTTAAACACATATAAGCACATGTTTTCCAACTCTAACTAGAGGGAACACATAGTGTAAACAATCTTTTGATGATTAATATAAACACTTTAAAAAAAATGAAAGATGAAAATTATTATGTAGGGCATGGGTATGGCAAGGTATAGACGAAACGAAAATCCCTTTCAAGGTAATATAATTAAATAGTTATTTTTTCCACCCCAATTACAAAATCCCAAAAGGGAATAGGATCAAGAAGGGAACAGGTTTAGCATGGAAGTGTTTAATTTCCTAACACTCTTGAGATGACTTTTTCACCTTTAGGTACTTGAGTCTTTTATTTGCAGGTATGCCTCACACAACAAGGCTCCATGTAAAAACTATTTTTTTGTCTTAAGAATGGGTTTCCATATGATTCTTAGAAAAAACAACCATGCTCTTTGCTTGGATTTTAGTTGTCATATTTGATTCAAATGGCCTTCAAATGATTAGAGAAAATCCACTTGTACCCCATGGTTGAATTGTAGTTTTGAAATGTCATGGATGTACCCCATTTCCCGTCCAAACACTAATAAGTATGAGTTTTAGGGATACTTAAATTTAACAAAAAGTCTTTAAGAATAATCTCATGGATTATTTATATGATTATATTGTTAGTATTAACTAGGGATAACTTTCACTTAATATTGTCCCACACAAGTAGCCAATTTTTGGCCAGGCCATTAAACATATCATTGGTTGCATGGATGCCTGAATGAAACAACTTTTGGGCTAAGAATTAGGAGGACTAAACCAAAGGATTACCTGAAATAATAATTAATTTTGATCACCACAAGAAATGTTCATTAAAAGAAAGCCTAGTTTTGAGAGAGGATTCTTTCTAGGTGAAGAAAGGTTTGATCGCTTCATTGGATTTATAGATACTTTGTACCAAGTTATTTTGTTAGGAAATGTATTTACATCCTTTTTTTCCCAATGGAATCCCTTAACTAATGTGATTCTTAAGGAGAATTTTCTAATCCTCTTTTCCCTCCATGACTAAAATCACCCACTTTGCACACAACACTTGGGTTCAAACCCCGGTTCTAATAATTCCCATTCCCCTAAAATCTCTAGATGTAAAACATAAAAACAAACTAGCTCAGTGAAAGCCTATCCTATAAGTTGACTTGGCGTAAATAAATTTTCAAGATGTTCTTGGGCAACCTTAGAAGGGACCTAACAATAAGAGTAGTAAACATGAGTGGTGATAATAATTTGGTATAGATTTGGAACTTATTTTCCAGTGGCGAAAGTTTAGTGATTCACTTCTTAATATTCCTCTCTATCGTTTCACCACCACTTCCCACAGATATTTAGGAGAGACCTAGAAACAAAAGGGGATACCCAGAAACTTAAAGAAGTGGTTTGACTATATCCAAGTCTAGTGTTGGACAAAAATCCACATAGGAACTAAGCATTAGCTCTACATGTAACATTGGGTTATGGCCCATTGAATACTAGAACATGAGGAAATGCAAAATATAGTTAGTAATTCCATGGTATGATTCTAGGATTGCTAGGCTTAATCATCAACAAAATGATCATTAATTAACTGGAAAAATTCCAACTCGGGAAGAGGAATCCTACCATTCCTAGAGACCATTTGCAAAAGAAGAAAGCATCCAAGAAGCAAGTGTCTAATCAATTCCTTTGAATTTAAAGTGTTTACACATTCATTCATTATTGTCAACTTTACCATTGATTAGAAAATGAAAGTGTCGACTGGGATGACTAACCTATGCTACAATTTCATGGGCATAGAAGGTTGAGCATGAAATCATGGGGAAATTTGGCTTATTTATTATGGAGAGTAGGGATAAGAAGAAAAACAAAGTTGACTTCTAATCCCCTAAATCAATTATGTGATAAGAAGTGATGAAGCTAAGTGTCGAGGCATTTAATGGCTAGGGAAAACACTAGTCCCATGGGGATTTTTTCTTCTCATGGCACAATCAAGGGGATAGGTCATGTGTGAGTTGTAAACAATTATGGTTAGGGATCTTCAACTTTGAAACCTATTATGAGCCTAGTGCTAAGGGTACGATTGGAGTATTTTAAAAGGATCAATTAGCATTTCATCAAGCATTCTATAAAACATTTTATCAAGCATTCTATCAAACATTTCTATCAAGCATTTCATCAAACAATTAGCATGCACACTCAAGAGATAGGAGAAAGAAGTCAAACCATTTCCTCCAGCCATGTGCCCTCCTCCTTTGAAAAATCGTGTACCCTCCTCCTCTGCAAATCCGTGTGCCCTCCTCTGCAAATCCGTCTTCCCTAGCCTCCTCCCGCGTGCCCTCCTCCTGTGTGCCTTTCCCTCCTTCTCCTCCTTCTACCCCTTCCACTCTGTGTGAAAATGACCCTTCCCTAGCCTCCTCTTGTGTGCCTCTCCCTCCTTCTCCTCATTCTCCCATCCTCCTCAACCTTCCGTGCTCCAAATCTGTGCTCCTGTGTATAGTAGTGTGCAACTGTGGTGGTGAGTGCAAGTAGCTCTGCACGCGATCCAAATGCATTCTCCTATGTATAGTGGTGTGCAACTGTGGTGGTGAGTGCAAGAAGCTCTGTGCGTGAGTGTAGTGGTTGTGCGATTTGACTTTTGTTTTGTTTGTATGTTGTTTTATTTTCGTTTTTATTTTTTGTTTTTTTATTATATATATATATATAATCCCTAACACACTAGTCCCATATAAATGCATTAACCCCCTAATAGAATTTGATCATTGATCCATTTGATCCTTGATGAAATCACCTCCTAATAATTATGACTTTGAATGAAATGAATCCCTATTATATGATAACCCCCAATCAATATCAACTTGAACATGGTATACCCTGTGATCCTTGTGACTCCTGAAACAATCGCCACCACTGAACATAGTGTGACCTCAAACACACTAAAATATGAATGCATTATGGTTCTGAAAATAGTAACATCATAATATATTGACCCTTCTAATACACTATGACTCTTAACCCCTTTAACCGGCCTTGATGTCTTAATTCACCCTTTTTATTTATTTCAAATTATTATTATGATGCATTTATAAAAGTATGAGGTTAATTAATATGTCATTTATGGTCAACAATATCTTTGGCATTAAAGTATCATGTCATGGTATAAAATATCGATCACTATAAACCTCCTTGGACATAGTATACCCATGAGGTGTAAAGCATAGGAGCTAATATACCATGGTATAGACATCTGAAATATATCATGTGGTCATGTAAGGTTGGATGATCTAATATCTGATGGGAAAACTAGAATATAAAGTTTGAATCAGAAGAAATAAGCAAGAGAGTTCATCAAAGCATCATGAATGCACCCCTAAGAGGGTGGTCTATAAGTAGTTTCCCTTGAGAGGGGAACAATTCCTAGGTGATAATAGCTCTTTAAATGGTGTAATTAATCTATCAAAAAACTAGAATATCAAGAACAACCATAGAAGAATAGAAGTTATCAAACCAAGATACTACATTCTTAGGTGGTGCAACAAGTGGTCTCAAGTGTGTTTGAATCATAATGTCAATGTATTAATTAATATTTTATCTTATAAAATAAACAAGACACTAGACAAAAGATAAACTAAAAGCACTCAAATAGTCCTAGACTATAACTATTCCAAACTCTTCCATCTAAATCATTGGGGGTCCATCGAGAAAAGAAAATAAAGAGAAGGATGAGGGTTTTCCAAACACCTACCATGAGAAGTGATGAAATCCACTATGGTGATGAGTGAAGGTATAAATGAGGTTGTTATAACTAGGAAAGGGTGATGAAATCTAGAGGCCCATAGCAATGCATCTTAGGTGTCCTCCCTCATACAAGAGGCACCTTGATATAAGCCTAATAGAATGGCCACTAATATACCTCTTCATATATTCATGAAAA
>ML826708.1:76006-92426 GCA_009831015.1 Picea engelmannii
GCAGTTTGCTTTCTCAAGAACAAGTCAGAAGCTTTTGAAAAATTCAAGACCTACAAGGAAATGGTTGAAAATGATATGGATTCAAGAATAAAATGATTGAGATCTGATAATGGAGGAGAGTTCACTTCAAAGGAATTTATGGACTACTGCAACAGTCATGGAATAAAAAGGCAATTATCCGTTGCTAGGACATCTCAACAGAATGGAGTTGTTGAAAGAAAGAACATGACAGTACAGGAAATGGCTCAAACAATGCTAATGGATTCCAAATGAATAGATATATTTTGGACACAGGCAGTGCATACAACATTTCACATTCAAAACAGAGTAATGCTTAGAAACAACACTGATAAAACGCCCTAAAAGCTATGGAAAGGAAGACCAGCAAATGTGAAGCACTTCAGAGTTTTTGGAAGCAAATAATACATCAAAAGAGAAGATGGCAGAATGGGAAAGTTTGACTCTCATGTGGAAAAAGGAGTACTTGTTGGTTACTCAAGTATGAGGAAACAATACAATTGTTACAATCTAATATTGAACAAAGTTATGGAAAGCATCAATGTAACAATTGATGAAACAGGAAAACCAAAATCAAAGGAAGAAGAAAACAAAACAATGGAACAACTTTTCGAAGAAGAAGCAGAAGATGAAGTAGAAGAGGAAGATGAAGAGAATCTGATAGAAACAAAAGAGCAAGTTCAACAAGTATCTCCAAAGACACCTAGCAAACAAGTACAGAAGAATCATCCTTCAGATCAGATTATTGGAAACAAAGATGTAGGAGTTGAGACTAGAAGAACAAACACACCTTGCACTCTTATCTACAATTGAACCAAGCTATTTTGAAGAAGCCTGCATGAATGGATTTTGGAATAAGGCCATAAATGAAGAATTGGATCAAATAGAGAAAAATGACACTTGGGAATTGGTTCCAAGACCAAAGAATAAGACTGTGATTGACACAAAATGGGTTTTCAGGAATAAATTAAATGAAGATGGACA
This sequence comes from Picea engelmannii, assembly GCA_009831015.1. Classification (NCBI taxonomy): domain Eukaryota; kingdom Viridiplantae; phylum Streptophyta; class Pinopsida; order Pinales; family Pinaceae; genus Picea; species Picea engelmannii. The sequence continues at coordinate 77,009 of ML826708.1, forward strand.
AGTTACAAGGAACAAAGCTAGATTGGTATGTAAAGGATATGCACATATTGAAGGAATCGACTTTGAAGAGACATTTTCCCCAGTTGCCAAAATGGAAGCAATCTGTTTGATTTTAGCCTATGCATGCTCCAAAAATGTTAAAGTATATCAGATGGACATAAAATCATCTTTTATGAATGGGGAACTTGAAGAAGAAGTCTTCATTGAACAACCAGAAGGATTTCATTTGTCATAGAATGTCGATTATGTGTGTAAATTAAAGAAGGCCTTGTATGGCCTAAAACAGACTCCTAGAGCATGGTACTCTAGATTGGATAAGTATCTGCATTAGGCAAGGTTCAAAAAAGGAAGTACAGACAACAACCTCTACATCAAGGTAAGTCAAGGTAATATTTTATTAATTGAAGTTTATGTTGATGATATTATTTTTGGTAGTGATGATGACAGGTTAAGCCAAAAATTTGCAAAAGATATGCATAATGAATTTGAAATGTCATTACTTGGAGAACCATCCTTCTTTTTGGGACTTCAAATACGTCAAAGAAACCAAGGAATCTTTATTTCTCAAACCAAGTATATCATAGAAATTCTAAAGAGGTTCGGAATGGAAGATTGAAAACCAGTTATCACTCCAATGCAAACTAGTTGCAAGTTGAGCAAAGATGATGATTCAAAGTCTACATATCATAGGTAATACAGTTCAATGATTGGCATCCTACTATATGTGAAATCATTCAGACCAGATGTAATGTAGGCAGTTGGACAGTTAGCACGATTTCAAGCAGCACCAAAGGAGTCACATGTGTTAGCAGTGAAGAGTATTTTGAGATATCTTAAAGGAACAAAAGAGTTTGGATTATGGTATCCAAAAGGAAAGGATCTATCACTTATTGCCTACACAGATGTAGATTGGGCAGGTTGTATTAATGACCGACGAAGCACCAGTGGATCAACGTTCTACTTGGGTGAGTGTTTAGTATCATGGCTAAGAAATAAACAATCATCAGTATCTTTATCTACATCCGAGGCAGAGTATATTGCAACAACATCATGTTGTACACAGGTTCTTTGGAAGAAACAAACTCTGACAGATATACAGGTTGAGTATGATGAGCCCATTCCAATCTATTGTGATAATACAAACGCCATCAGTATCTCGAAGAACCCAGTGATGCACTCCAAGATGAAGCACATTCCAATCAAGTATCACTTTCTACGGGAGAAAGTTGCAGAAAATAACATCAGAGTTGAGTATGTGGGCACAAAAGAACAAGTGGCAGACATTTTTACAAAACCTCTTCCATGGGAATCCTTTGATTATCTTCACCAGAGACTTGGAGTTATTTCTACTCCAAAATGAATTCTTTTTGAATTCTTATCTTATATGTCTTAGATTTACATGAGGAAGCACCATAAGAGGATAGTTTATTCAGGGGGAGCAACCTCGGATGGAAAGATACCTTTGCCATTGATGATAAAGGGGGAGAGATTTATCATATGCAGAGGATAGAGGCATGGTTCCAGGGGAAGCAAATTTATTAGATACTGAGGACAGAGGCATGGTTCTAAGGGGAGCATGAGTGATATGATTTCAGTATTGCATCAGAGTGTTTCCATCAATGCCAAAGGGGGATATTTTTTATTAAGGTTGGTTGTCATCGATGTCAACCCTTGAAGAAATCTCTGTAGCACAAGGCTTGGGTAATGAACCCAAGTTTGTTTGATGTAAAGATGACTCATTATTGTCTTTTCATGGTTTATAAGAAGTAAAAATGGATGAACTCCAAAGTGGTCCCCTTATGGTTAAATCCCTAATGGGAAGACGCTTTGTGGAGTGAGAGAAACCATGCTTATTTGAGGAATAATGAGATGAAGGAAAGTGAATTTTTTAGTGATCCTATATGGATAGTGCTTGTCATGTTGTTTCTGGTGGTATGTGGAACGTCACATAACTCCTGACGGTTAGAGAGTTATGACCATATGAAGTTGGAGAATCCCTCATATGTCTTATAGATGCCCCCAAGAGTCAAAGTGCTTTGCAAAAGAAATTATTGTAAATAAAGAAGCCCTAAAATGAGGAAAGTGTAAGGCTACATGAAGATATAAATAAGAGGCAAAGCTCACTCATTACACACACACTTGTACATATTGTATATCTATTTTCTTGTGTAAAGCTTCTTGTAAATACTTCTGGATACATCTGAAGTGGTGAACGTCTGAGGTAGCACGAAGGGTTGATGGTGAAATTCTTGGAATTACAGCAAAACCCTATTTTCTGAGGTGTACGCGGGTTGTCTGTGTACAAGTTGTGTACATGCTGAGTTATACACGGGTTGTCTGTCTACAAGCTACGTACATGCTGAGTTATACGTGGGATGTCTATTTACAAGGTGTGTACATGTTGGTAAATCCATGGAAACTTGAAGAGATGAAGATGCGGAGGTTCTATATTTTGAGATAAAGCTCCCATGAAGGTCTAAAGTGCTCAGATACATCAAATCCATCCATTGGTTCAAAAGGTATGTCTTATTTCTATGAATAGTTGGATTTTGATTTTGATGTATGCATGAGGAATGGAAATGGAGATTTGAGGATTCTCCCTAGAGAGACTAGTAGCTTCATGGGATTTTCTGCATAAGTTAGATATACATAAATGCAGTGCTGGTATATTCATCATTGATACTTCTTGTGAGGCCCATCTTGTATTTCTTGGCACATGGCTAAGGGTTTTTATGGTACATGGTTGAGAGATTCTATTTGTGTAGTAGTTGATGTATTGAGAGACTGGATATCAGAAAGGGGTTGATGACTAAGATCAAGTGAGGGATATTATAATTTTTCATGATTGCACATACCTATATGACACATGACTAGAGAGAGACATACTTTCGTTGAGTAAAGGTTATATATGAGGATGCATGCACAGGGTACAATTACAGTCTGGATACAGTGAAAGGTTACAGATCGATGTGAAAGAAGTTATATAGGATTAGAATTTTTCAAGAAAAAGGAAACCCTAGTTTTCAGAAGGCATATGCAGGTGGCATAACAATTTGGCAGCGTACATACGCGGGCTGCATAACGTATAGGGCGCGTACATACGTGGGTTGTAGCACTACAGGTCGTGTATCTGTTGTATTTTTGTAGATACATGTTCAGTTCAGGTACAGTTTGATTACAGGGTAGTTGTACAGATTGGATACAAGTCAATGGTAGAGGTTGATACAATTGTACAACAGTATATCTCACAGTGAAAGGTTGGTAGTGGTTCCATCATTCCACTTATACTTCAAGGCAGTTGGATGGGGCAAGGACAGGTGGTTGTAGCCACCTTCCAGTTGTAGATGGAGAACACAGGGGGTTGTAGCCTCATTTTGGTTGTAGTCAGAGAATTGGGGAGTTAGAGCTTCCCTCGGGTTGTAGCCTGAGAAACTAGGGGGTTGGATCCTCCTTCTAGTTGCAGCTGGAAAACAAAGGAAGTTGGTGCTTCCAATGAATGTAATTCTTCAAGATATATAAGAAAAAACATTATGTGGTTTTCTCCCGATTTGGGTTTCCACGTAAAACACTGGTGTACTGTGTATGTGTGTGATTGTTCATTTCATATTACTCATTATTGGATAATAATTCTACATTGATATAACACTTGGATTATTTGGAGAAAAAGTATTATAATAACACTATTACTAATTCACCCCCCCTCTCAGTAAATCAACAAGTGAATCATGAGAAGTTGTTACAATTCAAAACAAGAGATAAACATTTTCCATTAATATGCTTTGAGGAAAAATAATTTTTAAAGGGGAAGGACAAAGTGACTAAAATCCCTATTTCAATGCCTATGCATAGTCCTACCAATTATGAACTAGGAGATTATAGGTAGTGTTAACTAACTTTTCCTTCCTTCCTAGCCTTGGTATGGAAGTCTTCATCTTGTCCATATTGTCATGCAAAATTCTCAAGCATTTTCTACTATTCCTCTCTAATTACAATCTATGGGCATAGTAGATTGAATGACAACTTGTGATGTAGTCATAGTGAATTTTTTTAACTTGGTGCCAATATTTTATCATTACTGGGATATTGGTGCCTCTAAGTTTCTGTAAAATTTCACAACACTCATCACACTTTGAAAAGAGTGCACTCTTTCTAATTACAACATTTGTAAAATTATGTCTCCATATATTGCTTAAGTTGGATTGTGACATTGGAGCAATTTTAATCTTGTCAAGGTCCTCATTAAAATTTTGAATAACTACATTCTATGTATAATTTGCACGCACTAGTTTGAGAGGCATCCTTGTGCCATATTGATGAACTGAATGAGTTTATCTAGGGGCTATATCTGAATTTTCATTCACTATTTTTCAAAGCCTAGCTAGGTCCTCTACATTGAAATCAATAACAATATGGTCAAGTTGGAAAATATCCACAAAGCACCTCATGCACCACTTGATGATGTTTTATGTTTCATCCATATTATAGCAAAAGACATCAACAACATGAACATGGTGTAATTACTGAATATTTGAACTTCGACACGCTGCAAAATAAAATAGCTCAATTTGTTTTTCGCATTCATGCAAAGTAATAAAATCAGTTTGCACATATTAGAAGAAACAAATAAAAATGGCTCTACACTTGGCCATTTTGGATATTTTTTTTAGATAACTATATTAGCTCTTTTATCTCTAACACATATTGCATTGATCATAATGCAATATCTATTTCGATGCCTTGCATAGAATTTGTATATGTATCAATAACCAAAGCTATCCAAAAGTTAAAATTTGTTCTTAATTAAGAATTGCCACTAGTTGAAGCATACAATATTCTCGTATAGCATTTCATTGAAAATTGTTGCAATAGATTGTATATTTGAATGTATATTGGGAAAAAAGTAGACATCATTTATCTTTTGCACTTGTTGAAAAGAAATACTATGAAAACCTTTCATTTTCTTAGATGTATTTGCTCAATGTGCTCATTGCAAACCAAACAAAGTATATATCTATAACCATAGCTCGTAACACGCACAAGAAATTGCAATCCACCTATGTTTCTACACAAATAATTTTGACATTTACTATATCCCCATGTTAAAAAAAAATGATCTATTCTATTTTCAAATCCTTGTTCTAATCTACAAAAAAACAAATTGGCCCAAGATTTACTTGTATTTTTATTTTCAACAAATTATCATAAGATTGTTTCCTTTCATCAACTACTTTAAATGGACCAACACGACTTCAACTATATCCAAGTTATGCTTAGTATAAAACAAACACTCAACAAACTATATCCTTGTGGCTTTTCTTTCTATATGTATCTACATGCACATACAATATCTAGAAGATTATTTATTTCCTAGAAAAATGTAGGAATTTCCATTTGATGTTTTAGAATTAACTAGGTCCAAAATAAAAATAAAACTTCATCATGCATTGCCAAGAGAAATCAAAATAAGCTAAAGTTCACTGTGATTAAATATTTATCCAATACAATCTTTAGTAGCAAAAGATGGAAATCATTTTGCAAGAGATGTTATAACATCTTTTCTATGAGAATAGCTTGTACTATGTTGTTATTTGGAAGTTGGAACACTGAGGCTAGATGTAAGTTCGTTGTATTTGGTTGAAGTTTTTTAATTTTCCAAATTATTTTTTCCCGCTCTTTATTTGAAAATACTTGATCGATGTGCATTTAATATATATATATATATATATATATATATTGCATACTAAGCATATAATATTTTCTAATATAATGTATTTTTTTATCATGTCTGTTACTTGTGGGACTAACCTGTGGTCTACGAAACTATGACTTAGGGGCATCTAAGCCATCAAAATCATCTAGGGATTGCACCTGGTCTAGGCCACATCAACTCTTAACATGTCTAGATTTTTGTGGGTGTCTCCTCTCGACTAATGCGAGTTTCGATCCTTGGTTGCATTATAGAATGAAACCCTCAAAATCCAATCACGCTAGCGAGATTTGAAAAATATAATGTCTTTTCAAGTAGGTTGAATACACTCTTTTTTTTTTCCCTTAAAAGAAATTCCAACAAGTCATAAATTCTTAGTTGTTGCAAATTTTCACAATGTCTTCTTCTAGAAAAGATGAGATTATATCCCTTGTAGATATGAAAAATTAACAACACAAGGAAGATTTGTCCATTAATTTTTCCTATTCTTTTAAAAAATTGCTCCAGTGTACATTTCAAGGTCAATCTACTTTAATGCATTTATGTCAAGAAAAACATAGTTAAAATAACAAATAAAAAAGAAAAAATTATTTTTCAATTTTACTAGATGTGCTCTTTTTTCTATAATACTTCAAATACATTATTTGTGAAATGAAAAAAAAAATATTATTTTACTGTGCAATATTAGCTTTGCATCTACCATCATACCAGCCAATAATCATTTAGAATACAAAGTAATAAAGACAAGTTCTACAAAAGCAACAACCCACGGTAAATAAGATACTTATGATCTAATTATCAACTAATAACTTCATCTCTTTTTTATATTCTATTTGCAAAATGAAAAAAGAAAAAAACTATAGAAATGTCAAATAACTTGTTATCCTCAAAACATAGAATACGACCATAGCAATAAAAAGCCTATTGTAGTGTTATAAAAGTGCAACTGTTTTTTATTATAGTTCACAATCTCTTGAAACACCATGTTCTATTATGCAACTAAGCATATATATATATATTGGGAAAAATATTTGAGAATCATGTGCAATCCCTATATGGACTTGGCTATAACAAAAGCATTAACTCTTATGAAAAAATAGAGCTCACCCGTGTTAATATCATAGAAAAACATGGAAAAGTGACTATAACAGTAAATGTTGCAAATAATTTTATTCTAAAATCTGTTCCTTACTTCACACTTGAAATGAGTTTTCATATTAGAATCTTTTCCTTTCACACAATACCTCATTTGAATGAGGGGATGTAGAATATTGTATTTCCATTAATAAAAGAACATCAATTTAGCAAATTGTAAATGTTTTCTCAAACATTTACCTCTCTCCCGACACAATTGTAACTTCACTAACTACATCAAAAGTAGCCTATTCAGTTAGATTTTTTTGTTTCTATTATGACATTTTGTCTTCAAAATAACAATAATTTTGAGTTACTCCTCAAAGATGGTCAACTAGAATAGAGTGCAAGGAAATAGTAAGTGATATGTTCTTTTTTTCATTGCATTCTATTATACTTTCTTGAATTCAACTGTTTGATTAGTAGTCTTTCCCAAGAAAAAAAAATTGTCAATTGTTTTTCTTTTTAGCTATAGTTGAATGATTTTTACATGAATTTTTTCTTTCAAGTGCTAAAACAGTTATCTTGCCAAATCAGCTCAATGTTTCTATTCAATAATATAGTTTTCAATGGTCCAAAAGGAACTTTCTCCCTCATATCGTACAATCAACTTTTATCCATGTGCTAAATGACAATGCTAGCAAAAAAAGATTGCAAACTCTTGTTGATAGCACAATTCAAGTTACACTATTTTGGAAAATAAGTTCCTTTTCCATTTAGTTTATTTTAGACAATTCCAACTTTTCTCTCACATATTTCAACACATATTTTGTTAACAAATCTTTATCTTACATATAGGATGAAGGTGTCCTAAGGACAAAAAAACTCTCTTTGCCACCTTTTGAACCTTTTTACACTAATTGCAAACAATTGCTACCAACATCTTCTCTTATATCAAATATATTAGCTAGATGTTCTTATTGCTAAGAAAACAAGTCATACCTCTATGACCATAGCTTGGAATGCACACTAGAAACCACCAACATGAAGATCATGTGATTTCTCCATAATTTATAGTTTCATCAAGTCTACCCAAAATTAACATAAATATCTTTCTAGCAATATCAAAATGACATTAGTCAAACATTTGTTGAAATGTGACAATTTCACCTAGAAAGATCTTTTACACTTCCAATCGAAAATGTTATTATTGCATACACAAATAACTAATATCCTATCCCCATTGTATTGTTGCTATCTTATTCCAAAAAAAATTGCATTATATCATTGTTTCTTTGTAAATAATTTTTCATTTAGCCTATTAGGCTCTTTGCATTTTACTGCTTTTGAAATATATATATATATATATATATATATATATATATATATATATATATATATATATATATATATTCAATTTTGTTTTGCAATGCTTGTTAATTAAATTACTTTGATTGTTGAAGTATCTAAAAAGTTATAAGTGCTATTAAAATCTTGCTTCAACACCCCTAATTTTAGAAATCTATAGTTCAACCCCCACCAATAATAGCATTCTTTGTGGTAAAAAATAGTTCCCAAAGAAAGGGAATCTCATTATTATTTCTTCCTAGCTCAACTACCATAAATATTTATAATACCCACTATTTTATATAGAAATTTGGGAAAAAGAGAAAGATGGATTGTAATAGACTATAACTTCATTTAGGCCATAATCCATTGCAAGAGTCATGAATATCGATGTAGAGATGATTTCTACTATATTATTTGTTCTAGGACTTAAAAAACATTCACACTATGTTCGTGTGATGGGAGAAAGATATAAAATCCCTCATGCACAACTAGCATTTGGATTAAAATTGGTCAGCTCATCAAAGAATCCATAAGGATTAGTTGTGTCTATGTTATGGGGTTCATCCTTTGCTACTTAAGGTTCTTTTTTCTGTCTTAGAGCTCAAATATGATCCTCTAATCCTAAAGAACATGCCTTGTGGAAACACTTATTTACCATAGAATAAACAATCATTCCTAAATAATCATATAGCCCATATTACAAACAATGAGAAGGAATTTAAAGGGATTCACATGATCTATAATGAAACCCTTATAGTAATATAGTAATCAATGTTTTTTCAAATCTAGAATTCATATAGCTCAGATTGCAAACAATGGGAAGGAATGCAAAGGGATTCATATGATCTATAATGAAATCCTTGTAGTCGTTTAGTAATCAATGTTTTTTCAAATCTAGAATTCTCACCATTGCATATCCAACTACAATGGACACAACATTCAAAATAGATATCAATTTTATATCCATTCTTGCATTCATGAAATTCTCTAAATTTTGATTAGATTATATAAATTAATAAAACTATAAATCAAAATTCACATCTAAACTCACTTAGTTAATATTATTTAATAAATTCATCCTTATACTATTAACAAAAATACTAATTTATAGTTATGTAAAGGGATTCAAGTTTGTGTTTAGGATTATAAATGGATGGGAAAGTGATCACATGTTTAGACTCTAGAGAATAAGCAACCGACTCACTTTGAGATTTGTCATTGATCATGTTGTAACCGTAAGTAGCCACCCACAAAAATTCAAGGCTTCTATGTGGTTGATACTCAGGAAGGAAAATGTATTCAAGGATTTTTGGTCATACTTGGTTGTACTCTTTGCATTTTAGTTAAATAATATATATTTATATTATTATTTTTTTGCTATTCTCTAAGTGATCAATATCAATTTCAAAGAGATGTCATTTGCATTTTCATAAAAAGAATTAATAAATGACAAATGCACTTATTTTCCTTATTTGTTCTTATGCATTTTTAGAAACTACAATTATTTTTAATATGTTTTTATATTAATTTTATATAAAAAAAAATCTTTCAATTCCATACTTCTCTACAAAACAATTTTCTTTATATTAATGCAACACATTTTTTTTTCTTTCTTTTTTTACATGTAACTTTATTGTCATTTTCTTGTTACATTGTTATTCAAAAAGATTACTAAAACCCATTTCAAAGAAATAGCTAGTTACTAAAAACCAATATACTTCTGATGTTCATGCACTATGAAAAAATATAAAAGAAGTTTACTAAGTACTAAAAACCAATATGCTTCTAATCTTCATGCATTATGGAAAAATATAAAATTTTGCCAAGATCCAAAAATTTTGTACCTTGCATATTTTTCTATTAGCTTTTGAAAAATTGCTATAATTTTAAACTTGCTAGAACATCTTTTTAAAAAAATTATAGTTAACTCAGAAAAAATATCCAAAAATTTTGTACCTTCCATATTTCTATTAACTTTTGAAAAATTGCTACAATTTTAAACTTACTAGAACATCTTTTAAAAAAATTATAGTTAACTATGAAAAAATGTTTCTCCTATAGAAAGTATATGTAGAGTTCAAATATATCATGTGACTTTTGACCTTAATATATTTGACAAATCATATTATCTATTATAGTTTTATTTTGAAAAAACAATTCTAGGTTAATTTTTTTTTAAACTTAAATATTTATCATGACTATATTTTTATTATTATTAGATAATTTTTATATTCTGTTCTATTTTCTCTTCAAATTAATTCTTATTAGACTTTAATTTTTCTTTTGAATTTTTTTTAAAACTCTTAAATTCCTAATTTAAAATTAAATCTAACCCTATATTGTTTTACAATTTCTTAGATAATATCCTCTTATAAATATTAAAATAATTATTTGTCTAAACACAAAATTGTCTTTCTAAAGAAATGTTTTCAATAATAAAATCAAATTGAACCAAAAAAATAAAACATTTTCAATAATTGATTACTCATTTTATTTATATTATCTTTGTTTTTATTTTGGATTTTAAATTATCTTGTTAATGAGTTTTTATTAGTTCTAAACTTTTCAACTACCAATCTCTTTTGATTTTTTTAAATATATTTTATTTGAATATATGATATATTTTATAAATATGATAATTTGATTTTAATATTATGATTAAGTAAAATATTAAATTAATGTATATAAAAAAATAATTTGTAAATAATAAAACTTTTTAATAAATATTTTAATATTTAATTATAAATATGTATATATATTTTTAAGAAATTTAAAAATATATATTTAATTTTTTGTATTTATCATAATAAAAATTTAATTTAAAGTTATAACAAAATATTAAATTGTTATTAGAAATCTTTTTTACTTAAATACCCAATGATTTGTAATCACTTAAGTTAATTGTATTCACAAATGATAAAAAAAAACAAATTAAAAATATATATTTAATTTTTTGTATTTATCATAATAATAATTAAATTTAAAATTATAACAAAATATTAAATTGTTATTAGAAATCTTTTTGACTTAAATACCCAAGGATTTTTAATCAAGTTAATTTTAATCACAAATGATCAATAGACAAATTAAAGAAGAAAAAAAAGAACAAAGAATACAATAAGACAAATTAAAGAAGAAAAAAAGAAGAAAGAATACATCGCATTGTCGCATTAAATAAGTAGGAATGAATGTGATGGCAGCCTCCTATCCATAATTTTAACCTGTTCGGGAGAGCAAACCATAACCATATACAACATGCCACGCCAAATTTCCTATGCACAATGATTGGAGTATTAAAACTTATAAATTATATATATCCTATCCACTATCTCTTCAGGAAAACACAAATTTTTAACCTATAATTAATAATTTAGCATTTTAAAGGGATCATTGCTTTATATGCCAAACAAGGTCTATATATCTTTAAGAAATACCACGAGAGGTAGTTTTCAAAGTGAAACTTCACGCATCATAGCCGTACAAAGAGTGGGTAATTATTTCTAGTGGCATAGAACAGTCTGGAATCAAATCGGCAATACAGATCAAGCTACCGAAAATATGGCAAAGACTTCAGATCTATAGACGACGGTATTCAGTCTTCTTTTCCCCGAAGTTTAGCATTTAGTGCCTTCAAACCCCTTACAAAACTGTCCATGTTTTTATCAGAAGATCCTCCTCCTCGCAGTGCAGCTCTCGCACTATCTTTTAAGGCAGCAACATTTTTCTTCATCTCCTTGCCTTCCTCAGTGAACAATTTTCTGATAGCGCTACATATAACTTTCCTGTCTATCATCTTGTTATCTCCAGCAGGACCGCCTCCCCTCACTCTGAATCCAAGCTTCCATTCATCGGCCATGAACTTGCAGTTGGTGAATTGATCCGCCCAAAATGGAAATCCTAACATTGGAACTCCAAGGGATATGCCTTCAAGCATTGAGTTCCAGCCGCAATGAGTAATGAATCCCGCAACAGAGGGATGGGATAACACTTGCAGCTGATTGCACCATGGAACAACGAGCCCCTGGCTTCCCATCTCGTCCATAAAACCATCCGGTAAGCAATCTGAGACAGTTGAAGCTACTATGTCGGGACGTAGAACCCAGAGGAAGGGCTGTCCGCTGTCCATGAGACCCATCGCTATTTCCCTCAGCTGAGCCTTAGACACATGAATCAAACTACCAAACGAAACGTATATAACAGACTCATTGGGCTTTGAAGCCAGCCACTCCGAAGAGTCATACTCTGTCAAAAGGCTTGTTCCAATTCTTTTCTCCTCATCACGACTTTCATCCTTCAAATAACCCGATGGAAGCAGCGGACCCACACGCAAAACTGGAGGTTGTAATTCCATTAAAGCGTTCACTGCCGCGCTTTCGAGATCGTCGAAAGAATTACAGAGAACCCAATCTGCTCCGCGACTTGACTGAAAGGACTTACGAAACACATCAAGTAGGTATTGTGACTCGGCGTCTGTCTCGTTGAAGAAGGACGGAAGATCTCTTGGATGTAAGGTCGGAACGCCGGGAATATAATCAATCAAAATATTGCCCTCATTACCTGCAGCTAAATCCTATCCCACTGATCATGATAAAATAAAGGAAAGGAAGAAAGGATTTTTGACAGAATCAACAACTATACGAATCACACATGCAGAAAGCTTACCTGATCCTTTATAATGAGAGTGGCGTTGAGCCTCCACCAGATGTGCGTGGTAGTAGATTGAATAAACAACTGATGGCTGTGTCCAAAACGAAATCCAGGGAATACCCAATTTCTTACTTACTTCTAGTGACCAGAAAAGCATGGTGTCAGCTATGACACACAATATCGGAGGTCCTGTCTTGTTGAGATTGTGAATAAGCCGTTCCAACTCTCCTCCCATGTTATCCACAGCCTGCATAAAATCGGAAAATCCGGCGGACCGATCGAAATCCAGAGGTAACCCATCGGAGATCTGAGCAGAGCGAATATCAAGATCCAGATTGTGGGCATCCTGGTGAATAGGATCGACTTGATCACTCTGAGAACGAGCTTTAATGATCTGACTGTGTCTGTGATGGGTGGTAACGAAGGTCACAGTGAGACCTTTGGAAGCAAGATTCTTTGCGAACTGCATCATGGGAGTCATGTGACCCTGCGTGGGGTATGGAATGACAAGAGCATGTAACGGTTCGGGATTGCGAGCCATCTGATCCTTGGAGCTCCGTCCTAGGGGCTGCTGAGTCCTTATGCATTTGCCTTAACTTCGCTCACTAAATCTTAAACCCAGTCCATGGACGGCAACTGAGGTGAGCCAATTAATTACGCCCACAGGCTTAGCCAATTAATTACGCCTGGAAATGGGCTCAATTAAAATTAATGATCTTTTAATATAAAACCCTAATCCTAATTTGATGGTTAGTACTTGAACCCTGGTTAGTACCTTGGTTATTACTTGAAACCTAATTTTAATGATTAGTAGTTGAAGATGCTGGTATATTTTTGTTTGTTCTCTCAAATTAATGAATAGAATTTATTGTTTATATCTTAGTTGGAAATGAGCATAATTAACAATTAATGATTTTTTAATATAAAATCTTAATCTTAATTTGATGATTAGTAATTAAACCCTAATTTAATGATTAATAGTTGAAGATACTGACATATTTTTGGTCTTCCTCCCAAATTAATAAATAAAATTTATATCTTAGTTATATTTATGAATATATCAATTAACTTATTTACTTTTTAACATTTACCTAATCTTTAAAGGATTAAACTTTCTCCAAACTTTTAACATGCACTACCTCAACCTCAAAGCTCATTACAATGAATAAATTACCACCTCTAAATAATTAACTGACACTAGCTCTAGCTCAACTTCATTGGACACTAGCTCAACTTCATTAGTAGGGATTGGAGGAAGGTAGGAGGTGCCTCATTATATTGGAGAGCATATTTTCACGGTGACTAAGAAATTACCTTGTCCTGACTTGGGAGGAGAGCATCTTTCGTATAGCAGGTCCCGAATTCCGTGTATTTAACAATCATTGACAGGGGTTGAATTGCATGTACTTAACCATCACTCACTCTTCACTTCATGACACATGTCATGGTCTTAGTCGAGAAAGGATATAATATAAATTTCGAAAATGATATAACTAGCACAGCCGCTAACTCTCGTTGAGAATAGAGAAAAGTATCTGCTCATGTTCCATGTCAGCCATCGAATCGTGAGACGTTCCATGTCAGCCATCGAATAGCTGACAGGTGAGACATACGTACAGCTGAGGAGGAAGTTGAAGTAGTGCGTGTTAATGGCCTTTCGACATAAAAATTAAAATAAGACGTTAAATTGAATATCCAAAATCATAAAATAAGACGTTAAATTGAATATCCAAAATCAAATTAAAATAACAAAATTGTTATCTTCATTTATGTTTTTTAATTATTTTCTTATTAAAAAACAAAAACAAATTTAACTTAATTCAATGGTTAATGATTAATGGGTAAAAGATAAATCTATGTTAATTTAATATATTAATATTATAAAATATATTAAAAAATAATTATAATTATTATTAACTCCATATATTATTATATATATTTATGGTGATTGTGATTCTTTCAAAATAATTATATCTATCTATATATAATGGAGTCCATATAAATATTTTTTAATTATTTTTTTATTAAAAAACAAAAACAAACTTAGCTTAAGTTAATGATTAAAAGATAAATTTATGTTAATTTAATATATTAATATTATAAAATATATTAAAAAATAATTATATATTAAAGTAAAGTAATTATTATTAACTCCATATATTATTATTATATATATTCATGGTGATTGTGATTTTTTCAAAATAATTATATCTATCTATATAATGGAACCCACACAATTATTTTTTTATTAAAAAACAAAAAAAACTTAACTTAATCAATGATTGATTAAAAATTAATAAGTAAAAGATAAATCTATGTTAATTTAATATATTAATATTAAAAAATATATTAAAAATAATTATAATTATTATTAACTCCATATATTATTATATATATTCATGGTGATTGTGATTCTTTCAAATTAATTATATCTATCTATATATAATGGAGTCCACATAAATATTTTTTAATTATTTTTTTCTTAAAAAACAAAAAGAAACTTAGCTTAAATCAATGGTTAATGATTAAAAGATAAATTTATGTTAATTTAATATATTAATATTATAAAGTAATTATATATTAAAATAAAATAATTATTATTAACTCCATATATTATTATATATATTCATGGTGATTGTA
>ML826708.1:97260-117600 GCA_009831015.1 Picea engelmannii
ACAAGATAATTAATTAATTACATACTCTTAAACATTAAAATCACTCAAATCTCATATCGACATTGAGAAAATAACATACCATAAATAAATCAAAATCACATACTCTTAACTATTAAAGTATGTAACCATAAATAAATCAAAGAATGAAAAGGAAATTAAAATGAATATTTTGAAATGCTGAGAAGATTTAAAATTAAGATTTACATGGATGGATATATTAGTTAGATTTTGATATTATTTTATATTATGTTTTTCTTTTAAATATATCTTAATTAATAAATATTTATGTGATATATTTTATTTATATTGAATTGTTATATATTTATTTAATTTTAAATATTATTTTGAGTGTTTTTACACCATGTTTCATGTTGATTTTAAATATGTATATTATATATTTCTATTAATAAATATTTATTTAGCATATCTTATTCATATTGAATTGTTATATATTTATATATTTTTAAATACTTTATATATTTATATATTTTTAAATACTATTTTTAAATACTATAGCAGTGTTTACGCCAGGTTTCATGTTGATTTTAAATATGTATATTATACATTTCTCTCTCATATTATATGATGGATTACGTTTTGCATCGGTTTTAGATACACATACTAAACATATCTCCTTTATACTATATGTTTTATTTTGATTTATAAGTTGCGTTTTATTTTGATTTATAAGTTGCATTACTCGGATATGCATGTGGTTTTGTCATTAGAGTTACTAACATATCTCCTTTATACTATATATTGGGTTTTTTATTTTGATTTATAAGTTGCATTTCCTGGATATGCATGTGGTTTTGTCATTAAAGTTGATACCAAGGAATAAGAAATATGACATGCTCATAAAGAAGATGAATTCTTTCAATGTTTTAAGATTTATCAACTAATATGTGATTAGTCTACTTAAATTGAGTTTAGTAAAAGATGCAGATATTGGATGGTTATGATTTCGCATTAAAGGTATAAGAGAAATTAGCGAATAATTTCAAAAAGTATAGCTTCAAGTAGAAGGTGAAGAAATTAGTGCACATTGCAAATAAGGAAACTTAACTAGCGGTACAAGCACTCATTATGAACGCAATGTGATGCAACCACTACCACAACTTATACTACAAGATTTAGTTTTAATACCAAATGGAACAGGTAGGAGGCCTACAAATTAAAATATTTAGCAAAAAAACACTCATAAGAAACAATTACAAATGACATTCAACACATTCCATAAATATACACAGAACACAATCTGTTATCTTTTATTAAATCATGAAGGGATTAAACCTCTAGAGCTTATTAGAAAAACCATGCTTCAAGATTGCACTTCCTTTTGCTACCATTAAGGCCAAGAACATCTTGTAAAATTACAGTAATTAGAGGGGGAAATCCTTTTTCAGAATGTGAATCACTAACTTGCTTTGATATAGCTCCCTCCCTGGGCATGAGAGAAAACAAGGAGTCGTAATGACATAAACTAGAGAGGGTGAACAATAATCGTACAACCAAATAGAAACACTTGTGACAGGGGGAGAGAAAAATGTGATTTGGAAATAACCAAAGTGTGCACAAAGCGAAACAGGAAAAACACAATAAAACCAACTTGGTTTGGACATCGACCATGAGGTGCTGAAGGATCTGGAGACCCCCTGACTTCTCACGAGAAAGATCCATTATGAGATCCAGATGCATGTAGGTTTGAAGGAGATGGAAAATAGGGATTGAATGAGCATCATCAAGCCACCAATCGAGGCGATTAGGGAGGTGTCATGACGGTGTGAACTTCGTGTGGCAAACATGTCTGGTGGAACCCCATATGGGGTTGGGTTTTCCCTCTGCTCCATTTTAGAGAAATCACCAAATAGAGGATGGTAAGGGGTTTGGGAGATAGAGCATGTAATATCATAGTCCCTGAGGTCCACACCTGCATTAGCCATCTTGTTTGCAACTTGATTGGCCTCACGGTTAACATGCAAGGGGATAAAAACATAATTGAGGAGAATTAAAGAATGAATGAGATCCAACTTCCTAAGGAGTCTCTAGCTAGGAGAGATTTTGGATGGTTCTGAACCTAAAAGGAGTTTAGAAAAAACTACTAGGATGATTTTTGGAATCACCCTCCACAATGAGCTTTGTGAACCTCATTTGAGTAGTAGTATGTAATCCTTGGACAAGATCCCATAATTCCACTACACTATTTGTGTCGTGACCAAGACTTCCAACCATTATTAAGAGAAAAATTCCATGGTCATTGATGAAAACAATTCCATAACTAGCAGGACTAGGGTTGAATTTGGATGCCCCATCAAAATTCAATTTGATAAAGCCTTTCGTAGGTCTTCTCTAGGAGTTAGGGCTATTGGTAGTGGGGGGGCAGGATGGGACAGGGATTGGAAGAGAGTTATGATGAATATTCTAGCTAAGATTAATGGATTTTCCGTTCTAATCACAATTGAGATCTTCTCCAGGGCTAGGAGCAGACTGCTTCCCTTATACAATCTTGAATTCTTGTCCAAAATTGAGCTTCAAATTGAGAAGTGAATTTGAAGATCATATTATTTGTTTCTTTCCAAATTTGCCAGACTCTAAAACCAGGGAGGAGCAAGTGGATTTTTGAAATCCTTGTGTCTCCATTGCTCAAAAGTGACCTTTATATCGGATGCATCTCAGTCTGTGGTGCACATGGTAGAGGTCGCCTGCTCTCAGATATGAAAACTGAAAGTGCATTGATTGAGGAGATGTTCGATGGATTCTTCTTTATTGAAGAAGAGCGAGAACCTGGAAGGACCTGTGAATCCTCTCTTTAAAATGTTGTCCCAAGTGAGAAATTTGTTTTGAACCAACAACCACAAAAAAGTGAAAACCTTGGGGCAGTGATTGATTTTCCAAATTTTGGCCCAGATTTCCTCTTTCTCTAGAAGGTGATGTTTGTCCTTTAACTTGTAATTCTCTTTGATGGAAAATACTCCTTGTGGAGTATAGCTCCATCTGAGAATTTCTTGGTCTGTGTGAGTACGTATCTTTCTTGTTTCCACCTCTTCCTACCAGGATGCTAAGTTACAATTATGACGTGAGTCTAAATCAAGAGGATTTGATTTCCACTTTATCCAATGAAGGTGAGAAGATTGCACATTTCATAACTGATGGACCGATAGGTGAGTTTTATGATGCATGTGTTGAAGGATGTTCTGCATGCTTTCTTTGGATTGGAGGGGGGGTAATTTATACCAGGAGTTAGTCCAGAAAAGAGTTTTCTATCTATTTCTTACCTCCCAGAATGCATGTTCCTATACCAGATGGTGATTTCCCTAGGTCGTGCTCCATATTGAGGAGTCGAGATTTGAGTTGTTAATCCTAATTAATCTATTTTCCTCAATTCCAAGGGTATATTTTTGTCTCCAGAGTTTGTTTCATAGGTCGTTCGAATGTGTTAACCATCACCACCAAATATTATCTCCCATGACATGGTTTAGGAGACCATGGTCCCTCAAACCTATCCCACCAGATTGTTTGGGTTTGCAAAGTTCATCCCACTTAACAAGAGGCAATTTATGTCCTTCCTTAGTGCCTTTCCAAAGAAAATTCTTTGAAGGGAGTAAATGGAGCTTATAACAAATTTTTGTGCAGCTAGTGTTGAGAAGAGAAAAATAGGAATGACTTGTAGTAACAATTTCAAAAGAGTGATTCGTCTGACTATATTTAAAGATATAAAATTCCATGAGGTAAGAAAATTTTTCAAGGAGGTAATGACAAGTTCCCAAGAGATATTGCGAGAGGCATTGTCAATTAAAGGGACTCCCAAGTATTTGGATGGAAGGGAACTCCTGGTGAAGCATAGAAGGTTGGAAATATGAACTTGGATTTCCTTTGGGGTGTTAAAGAAGAAGATCTTGCATTACCAGATTTTATGGATATACCAGAAGTAACAGAAAAATCATCCAGTATTTTACGTATAGTAGATGCTTCCCTAGCAGTAGCAGAGCCCATCATCATAGTATCATCCATGAATTGGTTTTTTGAGATAAAAGGATTCATACTCGATAATTTAAGGCCTTGGATACTTCCATTGGTAATATGAGCTTGGATATATCTACTAAGACCCTCAACCATGATGAAAAAAAGGAAAGGAGAGAGGGGGTCTCCCTGTCAGATTCCTATAGTAGGTGAGAAGGTTTTGGATGGGGCGAGATTTACTAGAATGGAGAATAAGGAAATATATGTGAGCGTAATAATCCAATTAACCCATTATGTGTTAAAACTGAAAGCTGTAAGAATGTGTTTCATGTACTTCCAACTAATGGTATCAAAATATTTTGTGAAATATAGCTTGGTGAGCATTCCAGGGATACGAGAAGATTTTAGAGAATGTATTATTTTGTGAGAAAGAATTACACTGTTTAAAATATGTCTCCCCTCAACATAACCTGATTTCTCTTTTGAGATAATAAAAGGAAGGATTGGTTTGAGGAAGATAGAAATTACCTTTGTGATGAGCTTATAGATATCATTTCATAGGGAGATGGGCATGAACTTGTTAGGATATTAGAATCGTTCTATTTTGGGGATGAGCGTTAGAAAAGTGATGTTAAGAGATGTGAGGAATTCACGGGAGCATCTTGAGTCTTCCACTAGTTTCCATACTTCTTCTCTAACTATTGGCCAACAATGGTGAAACAAATCATTGGTAAAACCATCAGGGCCTGGATCTTTTTCGGTCTGCATTTCCTTCATTTCTTGATCCACATACCCTAGATAAATTGGTCGAAGAAGAGCTGTGGTCCTTAGTGATCAGGGCTGGTACATTCCTTATTATATCTTCAATTCCTGTGAAGCAATCCAGTCATGGCTTTGTGAGGAGGGTTTTGTAATAATTAACAAGCTCGTGTTCAATGTCAACATGATTTAGGAGGGGTTGTCCCTATTCATTTTCTAGCCTGGAAATTATATTGATGTGACGTCTCTGAAGCATAGATTGGTGAAAGAATTTGGTATTCCTTTTTCCTTCTCGAAGCCATTGAACTCGATATTTCTAGAACCATAAAATGTCTTCCTGTGCACAACGTTCATCCAACTTCTTTTGAAGAGAGATTTCTCCTGCTTAGAGTTGCTCAGAGCTTCCTCTTGTGATAAGTTTCTTCTATATTTCCTGCATTCTCTGCTCCAGCTCCTTTTGGGCCTAAAAAATGTTCCCAAAGACCATTGCGTTCCATGTTTTGAGATGTTTCTTAAAAATTTTCAATTTCTATTGAAATTAGAACATGAGAGACCCATGAGAAATTTCATAATTTTTCCACCAAGTGGGAGCATTTTCTTGAAAGTCTAGGTGGGATAACCAAAAAATTTTGAAACAGAATGGCTTGAGTTGTGAACACCCGATAGTATGCAGCCATAGTTGAATAGGACAGTGGTTAGATCCAGAGGCCGAAGGGATGTTGGATTCCATAATAATTCCTCCTATCATAAGAGCCTTGGAGATGAGAAAACAATCTAGTTTACAGGCAATTTGGTGGGGTCCCGAGTGCCTATTTGACCAAGTGAATGTACCATCCATGAAGTCAAGATCGATGGAGGGCATCTATTGTATCACAAAAAGATTCACAATCTTTGTCTGGACGTTTGATGCCTCCCCTATTTTCTTCTAGGGATTTTATGACATGATTAAAATAGCCTCCCAAGATCCAATTTTTGTTTCTAGCCATAGCCCCAAGATAATATAGATTTTGTCGAAAGCTTATTTTTTCTTGGAGATTTTGTGGCCCACATACATTGGTTAGAAGTTTGTTTTTTTATGATCCAATGGTTCTGTAGGAGGTTGAAATCAACCATTTAGTGGAGTAGAAGTCTTCTAAAATTACCACAATTTGGTTCCAAAGAATATCCATACCCCTTATAGATCCAGTGGAGTGATTGAATATGAAAGTACTTTTCTTCCAACTTTTGGAAAGAAGATTTTCTACAATTGATCTAATGCACTTAGTTTCTTGAAGGAACAAGATGTCAGGATTTTCTGTCATGATTTGATTTTGAAGGATTCTTTTCTTTGTCCTTCCATTTAGGACCCTTATATTCCATGAGATGATCTTCATGAGGAAAGAGGATTTGGGCTTGAAAAGAAATTATCAGTTACATTTTGAACTTGGCCTAAGATAGCCATATAGTTTCCTATCTCCTGTATCAATTGTTGTGTGGATTTCCTTCCTCTTTTTCCTTCTTCATTTGTTTGCTTGTGTGGATAACTTTTTCCTTCTAGTGTAATTCCAATTCCATTGTTGGATCATGAGGTCGCTCCATCTGTGTACTTGAGGTAAACCTTATGTACTTTTCTTATTGTTCTGGTGGGACAGATTGTAGTTATTTTTTGAGATATGCTTCCTCCAACCTAGCGAGGTCAATCTCTACCAACTCTTGATCATTCCATTCTACTTCCATTTATGACCCATCTCTAAGGGAGGGATCTTCAACAAAGGGTAAAAATGTGGTCTTTGATGAATTTTTTTTGGGATGGGTTCAGGGATAACTTTCTCTTTGAATTTGCTACTAGATTTATTGTAAATGGGAAGGGAACTGCTTGTGGGGATTTCATTTTAGATAGTTTTGATGATCTCAAAGGAATTTCTAGTAGATGGTGCACTAGGATGGGGGTTTTTCAGTGCTTGACGTCTGTGTCCCTAGAATTTTGTGAAGCCATCTTTGGGTTTTTGTTGTGAAGGAGGGTTGAGGTTACTAGGTGCATTTAAGGGACAATATCTAAAAACATGACCATGTTCATGGAATTTGTGGTAGCGGAAAGGGATATATTCATAATCAATTGTTTGTTCCCATCCTTCATCTTGATATTCAAGTTTGATAGATATAGGAAGTGGTTTTGAAACATACATGTAAACACATATGCATGCATAGGAGGTATATCAGCTCTATTTTGTGGCATCAGTCGATTTGACAAAAATACCAGAGTATTTGATGTACCTTCCAGAAACTTCCCTACCCAGAATTCTGGGGGAGTGAGTAGAGCCTAATCCATAATAGAACATAGGTAAATTCCTCTTTGTATGGGTTGAATCTATCTGTCCAAAATCGCAGGTATAAACTAGAAGAGTTATAGAAATACGATCCATTTTCAAAGATTTTGTTCTTGTCTTCCAAGTTGTGGAAGATGGTTGTGAAGAATCCCTTGGATCCAAGTTGCAATTTGTATTGACCCTTAGGCCTTCACCATTGATTGATACATTTATTTAGGTCCTTTTCAGAGGGCCATAAACCTAAAATGTTTCCAATGAGGGCATGATCTGCATATATTGGGTTTTCATACCAACTCTGATTGAACTAATCACATACCTGGGGTTGTAGGGGCTTGTGGAATGCATTTACCTAGTATCCATGACTGAGCCAATTTTGGATGAGAGGAGGTGGATTTCATCTCCATCCATTTACTCTTTCTTAGCTCGTCCTGATAAATATGGTCTCTAGAATATGGTGGCGGATCGAAGGGCGGTCGCATACTGGAATATTTGTTTGTTTCTCATGTTGATACCTTTCGATAGGAGGGTCCTTCCGCCCCCTCATCAGAATCCATCGAGGTCCGAATCATTTGATTAGATGGAAGGTTTACTAGTTCATATCAAAGGAGGACATTGATTGGGAAACCCTAGGGGTGTATTAGAAAACCTAGCTAACACATCTCTCCTAGTAATGGTACATAATTCAGCTCCTCCATCAAGCATCAAATTATCCTTATTCATTTTGGAGATTTCTTTGGTTGTCTCTTCAAACTCCCAAAAATAAGTCATGAAGGATAGTGAATATCATCTCGAATACGAACATATTCACCTTCTTGACAGGAAATCTCTAGAGATATTATTTTCTTAGAGGTCCCAATCAATGGTTGTTTTCATTTTTTTTTTGGAAAATGGCACTACTAGTAGAAACCTTTTTTTTAGGGAGGGTGGGGGGTAGTTTCAATTATAACATTTTGCATCCATGGAATTATAAATCTCACATATTTTTATCCAAAACCTTAAAATCAAACCATAAAAATGAAATTGGTGCTATTGGTGGCACCCTAGTATTTTGTTTTGTGTGTGTGGGGGGGGGGGGAGGTTAAATGAAATTTTTTTTGAAACCATGGTATTAAAAACTAGTCTCATTGAAACCAAAATATTAAAATCAATATTCGGATCAAACTCCCATTTTTTTTAGGTTAAAATTGCAACAATTTTCAAACCATGGCCTTGAAAATTGGTACTATTACAACAATTTTTATTTTTTTTTTGTTAGAAACTCTCGTCACTTGTGAGGCCAAAATTTCACTTGTTGGAAAAGAAACCACAAACCAAGGGCATCTAAGCCATCAAAATCACCCAAGGATCTGTTGGCGCAATTTTGATCAAACCAGGGTCCTTTTGAGGTTACGAACAAAAGGTACTGAGTATTCTAGAGCACTGACATTTTCATCTCCTCCAAAGAGAAGAAGTCTCACCCAAAGCACTACTGAGACAAATAGATAGGGAAGGGAAAGGAAAAGACTAAGGAGGATTCACAAAACCTTCAATATTCATCCTGATCTTGTGCAAGACATCTAACTATCAAACAAATTTGAACTCATGTGTGCAAGAACTGAACCTACTGATGTTGCGAACAAGCATTTAAACATAGAGCCATCATGTGGAACTTTATAAGCCATAAATAAGTATTGTAATGGATAAGTAAAGAATAGAAAGACACAACATATTTAGAAAATTTAGATCCTTCTTCATATTATATTCATATCTTTCTACATTTACAAACTCAGAGACACACAGTAGTGCTCTATTACAGAATCTTGGTTCTGGACTCATGTCATAGAGATCTAATTCTCAAATTGGTATATAGATTACATTACAGACTCAGAACCCGACTTGATCCGACTGACAACAACTATGACATCAACCTGATAGTAAGTGAAAGATCGACTGAACATAATCACAATTTAGCTGAACAATCAGCAACAACCCTTTTACAATCATATTCATCCATATATATAAGCTAGGTTGTGTATTTTGTGTTTGCTTCCATGCATTCTTGTTATGTTGCAACTGTTTTTTCTTTGTTGGCATTGCACTGTCCTTTTCACGACTAATTTATGTTTCTTCTCCTTTCTCTAATGTCCATATTCTTATGAATATTGTGCAACTTGTACTAGGCCAAAAATTGCGCAACTCATTATCCAAAAATGAAGGGCCCAACAAGCTTTGACGAAAAACCTTGACTCACCCTCGAGTCAAGTACTTGGCTCTTTCATAGCTTCCAGGAGAAACTGTTATTTTCCCTTGTCCTCCTTTTCCTGTTTCTTTTGCTCTTCTTCTTGCGCTTCTTCTTCTTCTTTTTCCTCTTCAAATGAAGGGCCCAACTTTGGGACGAACTCCAATGCCCACTTCCTCACTCCTTGAAAGATTCCAACTTTATCTTGCCACATCCTGGCAAGGAGTGATGCCTCTGCTATGAATTTTTGGGTCACCTCTATAATACATCCCTTTTTCTTGGATGTGACCAACGAGTTCCACTCAGAATCTGTTGTTGCATCAACTTGGTGCATCTACATGTATGTTATCGGACTAATCGGTAGGTGCAGACACTAACAGATCTCCCTAGATCCACCTGGATCTAGAACAAAACAAGACAGGACATGACTCTTTCCCTAAGTTACGACCATTGAAATAGCTAGTAAGGAGGAACAAGTGACATACCTTTGTATCACTTCCTTGGCTCTTTGTTGCTCCCGCTTTGTTCCAGTGCTCTCGTGAGGTCAATACCAAGACAACAAAAACCAACCAAAGTGAATATAGAAAAATGTATTCAATCATCAACTTATGTGTATGATCAAGGAATTACACAATAATGTAAGAATGGATTTATGGGAAAATGATATGTCGTTGTATCATATTAATCGAAAGTAGAAGACACAACCTGATCGCCTTGATGTCGAAGGCTTCCTTTCGGTGACTCTTGGTTCCAACACACACACTTGCTCGATCTTTGCATGAAGAAGATCCAATTCCTCTTGATAGACTTGCTAGAGTCTCCAAGCTCCTGTTCAAGTTGGGTTCTTCACACAATTCCTTCACCAATTCTCCAATTAATCTTTCTTAACCTTTTCCATGAGAATCCTATCAATATATAGGAGATGATGAGATGGTTACATAGATGAGAATGATCCCACCAAATCAGGGAAACCAGTGAAATGATAAACATTCGAATGCCAAACCACCCTCTAGAAGATTCCCTTCTATAACCCTCGAGAATTCTTCCTTTTTCCAAGCTTGAGAACAAGTTCGCACCCTAGATATAGAGCACAGTGCAAGAAGTTTGCACCCTAGCTGAAGCTGGCCTACGAGAATGGGTCATTCTCACACCCTAGGCTATAAGCAGCCTACGAACTCTCTTTAAAAACATGTTTTCTGGAAGGAGATGAATGCCACTTTTCTCAGGAGAAAGTTCTTATTGGGAGCCTGAGTACACCATTGTTAATACACCATTTAGATGACCAAAATCATGGGTAACAATGTACACTTTCTGAATGACAGGTTGGAAGTCATGCAAATCCTTCTTTGCTACAGATTGCGCCTCAAAGAGGGAGTTCAGTTCATTGTCTGCCTGTTGGATCTAGTCGAACTTATGTTGTTGCTCCAACAGATCCATTGTGGCCGCAACCTCTTTGTTCAACACCTAGATTCTGGTGCGCACATCCTCCAAGTTTTGGTTGTGTCTAGCGATGATGCCCATCCAATCACTGACTTCCATGAAAATCCTTATGCACTCAGTTGTGTTCTAATGAAGTGTTGCTGGCACATTGTTTCCTTCTAGCACTACCTTTTCCATTTGCTCCTGTAGCTTCTGAGGCTTTTGTTCTGCTTCTTATTGAGATTGCCACAACTACACTTCTAGATGCTCAGCGCAAATGGCTAGTTGTGTCCATGCTCCTTGGAGAATCTCAATATGATGTTTAAGTTCTCACGCATCCTTGGCTTCGAGTAGTTGGGGTGTGACCTTCTGAATTTCTGGCCAGGCTTCAACATTTTTTTCCTGCACCCTTTCCTGTCTGTGCTCGACCTGGGCCTTGGCTTGTTCCTCTTGCCATCTGGATGCTTACACAAGGAATGTTTCCTCCCTTGCAAGCATGGAAGACCTCTCAGCCTGCTGGAGCCTCTTCTCTAATTGATCATTTGATGCTCTGATGATTCCAACCAAGTGTGTTGCTAGCCATTGTGTGAGGTAAACAAATGAAGGGGCTACATATCTAGGTTCTCGAGTCTACAGTGGAAGTCCACTGGTCATTTAATGGTCCGAGTGGGTCTCTACCTCCTCCTCCCTTATTGATGGTACTGGCGCAAGCCTCAACCTTAACGCTGAGGGAAAGAGTGTCAGAACCTCTATTCTGGCTAGGTAGAGTTGTCACAACTCTACACAATGTTGAGGGTTCTAGAGAACCAGCTCCATATTCTCCTTCGTGGATGTCGCACTCTGCCCAGAAGTTGACTTGGGTTCCTTCTAAACCTCTAGTATCTCCTCCCTTTTACTTCCATCGGCTCACTGTGTTGTGCTTCCCTGACCACCCTCAACCTTCGCCATTGAGGGGATGTACTCGGTGCTTTGAGTTTACGACTCCTCCACTATTTCGGTGTCCTTTTTCGGCACAAAGGGCACAATCTACTAGTCCTGGGTGTCCGAGTTTAGACCAATCACTTGCAGGCTCTGCTTTGGTACTTTGGGGTTTGGACCAGAAACTTCTATTCTTAGCTTAGGCAACTCATGGATTGTTTCTGGGAGTTCTCACTCTTATTTCTCTGGGGATCGAGCTACATCGGATCTGGGTCTATGGTTTGGGATGGAGTTGTGATTTTTGGGGGTGGCGACTGGGGTTGTGGTGGTGATGGAGGGTGTTCAGTGATAATGGTGGATGGAAGGGTGTTAGGATCAAGGTCGTCTTGAATATCGATGATGGGGATTTCTATGACCACTAAGCGAGTGTGGGGGATGGAATATGAAATAGGTTGGTGGTTTAAGACTTTACTCGGTGAGACCTCGGTTTTGAGCTTCTTCGCCATTGGTTCTATGTTGAATGAAACACTCGAGATCTTTTTGAAATCCTCTCCTGTCAACAAGAATTTATCTGACAGTTGCGGGAAGACCGACAACATTCTTTTCTTGCGCTACAATGGTTGTATCTTGTGTTCCTCCTCATAGTCTCACTGTGCTTGAGATTCCTTCTTCTGGGCCTCTTATCCTGAGCTAGATCCTACCCTTGCTTCTTTTCCTTTCATCTTAAGTAGTTTTGTGGGCAAGATATAGTGCATCCCCGACTTGCGCAACTTGTGTTTAACTCCTAACCATGACATTACCTCTTTTTCAAAGGCCTCCACGTCCAGGTAGAACAACATCATTCTCAAGTGTAAGTCATCCCTGCTAACTTACCTTGTCCATACAAACATATGATGTCTGTTCATGCTGAAAGAAATGTTCCTTGTGTTGCAGTTGAGTAGCTCTTGAGGAATGTGCAACCTCTGCGTTACGTCGATCAGTGCCTTGTACCGCTTGGAGAATGTTGAGTTGTTGAAGTTTGTGTTCTCCAAGTTCACCTTGGAGTTCCATGGCTTAAACATATTTGCCATGCGCCCCTTGTCTGTGAGCGCTAATGGTATTCTAGCGAGTGGCGTCCAATTGAACATTGCGAACTCCACCGACAGGTAGCCATATGTGAAGGTGCATGCCTTCTCTTGGGCTTCCTCGCAAGCCACAAGCAGTTCCTCCAACAGGTAACTACACCCACTGAACACATCGCTATTGGCACAGAAGTTGACCACTGAAAATGCATCCAGTGTGCATTCTCCTTTGTAGTATGACCTCATAATGTTATTGTCTACGATGTAACAACCAGTTTGAACTATCTTTAGCAGTATGGGGTCAATTTTGGCTGGGTTCCCCCCCCTCTACGTGTGAAACCTTTCATAGGGGCTGGGCTCCCCTTTATTTTTTTCATGCTTGTTGGGACCCTAGAATCCCTTTGACACATACTTTACTTCGAGGGACAGTCCAATGAGCTAATGTATGTCCTCGCCATGGATTGGATATCGCCTTTCCAGCCAGAGACTTCTATCATGCACCCTATTGATTGGGAACTTGGTGCACTGCACAATTTCACCAATGGTACCAAATGCTAGTAAGTCTCTGAGGTTCATGATGGTTGAGTTGAGTATGTTGATGAATTCAGGCTTGGGAACGAAATTCATGCCTCCCAAATCATCTAGAGTGATAGTACAGAATAAATCTATGTTCATCTGAGGGAAAAAAACTTGGACTGTTAAGTCGAGGTCAAGGATATTGACCTGCTCTACCTTCCCCTTTATATCACCTACGACCTCGACTCAAGGGTCACAGGTCTCGTCTAGTAATGCATCTTAGGACATGGCTATTCGACTTCATGTAGCTCTCAGCATTGTGAGCTCTAAGTTATCACCAAATTCTGCAGCAAACAAAGGTTTGGGGATCATAGCTATGGGTTTCACAACTGCACAGGCTTGCTCACTCTACAGAGTTCATAAATTGACAAATTATTTTAAAACAATGCGTTCTATGGTGAGTTCTCAGAGCCTTATACTAGAGCTTAGCTGGAAAGTTCAAGAATAACTGTTGTTCATCATGACTCTATGCACGCAACTTGGATATGATTTGTCTGATGGGATGGGTTAACGGGGTAAATCATATTGGACGATTCTGGCATTTACTGTGAAGTTGGACAGGGACATGACTGATTTCAAAAATGTCTGTTGGACAGGTGGGAATCCCGACGCGAATATCGATGGCATCTTCACATATTGCGACTTTGATGGCTTAACTGAATTCATATGGGGTACCGTAATAGAAATAAAGGTTGTGACTGAACTGGTTGTGTGTGGCACATGGACTCAAATTTCATTCGGATTCATTCTCCCTCCGACCACAAAGGGGTCCCCATCATATTAATGATTGTCATAAATGCATTCTTACCTTCTTTGATCCTATGTTGTTGAGTAAGCAGTTATCCATCAAACAACACTTAAACATAAAAATGAACTATGTGTCGTGATGCAACACTTCGCACATCAACTTTATTAACTGAATTTACAAAAATTGCATAAAACGCAAATCTAACTATTATACATGCTCCTTCGGACTAGAGAAACAGTCCTTTTATCTCATTTCTGAGACATATAGGGTAGGGTTTCAAGCGAGCACAATTCACCCATCCTAGCCACATCATACCATCTAGTTGTGCAAGTCTGACTGCTCCTGAGGGTTAGATCTCGACAACTATAAAGGGTCCCAACCAATGCATGAACAATTTCCTGGGATACTTCTGGTACCAACTGTCATAGAGTAGAACCTTGTCTCCTTGCGCAAATAATTTAGTTTTAATATGCTTGTCATGCCAAGCTTTTTTCCTTTCTTTTTCAACCGACTGATGGAAGTCTGCTAAAAACTGGGTCTCCTCGAGTTCTTGTAACTCCATAAGTATTTGTGTAATTGATTATTCCTCCAACATATGTGTGATCTGTGCGATGTACAAACTCGGAGTGATGAATTATGTCAGCAACACTGTCTCTTTCCCAGAAACTATCTAGAATGGTGTGTACCTCTGGAGTTTCTTTGGGGTTGTCCTATAAGCCCATAGTACTATTGGAACTCTTTCATCCCAATATTCCCAATTTGCACAATAGACCTTTTTTAACCCTCTCTCCTGAATCTTGTTGAATGCTTCTACTATTCCATTGGATTGCGGGTGATAGGGGATGCTTTTGTGATGTTGGATCAGGAACTCTGTTGTAATATTTTCCATAGTACTACTAATAAAATGAGCTCCCTGATCACTGGTTAAGCTCGTAGGACATACAAATAGAGTGATAGTATTCTCAAATATGAACCTAGCAACAATATTGGTCAAACAGTCCTGAACAGCTGTTTCCTTAGCCCAACATGTAAGGAAGTCAGTTGCGGTAATAATGTACCTAGCCTTAGAATGCTTAGTTGTGGGGTTGATTGCTCCGATGAAGTCAACTTCCCACTTCTCAAATTCCTATAGAGCTCGAAATGGTTGAAGTGGTAATTCATCTCATCATGACGGCTTACCCACTCTTTGAAAAACATCACATGATCTAGCATATACCTTTGCATCCTTAAAGAGCGTTTCCCACCAAAGTCCATCTTGGAGAACTTTCTGCACAATGGCCTTTCTTCCTACATGACCTCCCGCAACTCCGTTGTGGCACTCCCATAATATATCCTTCCTTTCAATATCCAAGACACCTATTCTAAGGATAATATCTAGTCCCAATTTATATAATTGTCCTGCAATCAACTGGTAATACACTGCTCTAACAACCATATGGCGTTTCTGGGTTGCAGAATATGTTTCTGGGTAGGCTCTTGTACTTAGGAAGACTGTTATGTCCTCCATGTACTCTGGTATGGCCTCAACCCGGAACAAATATGCATATGGGAGCTAATTGTCAACTGCTCCACCACTTTCCCTTGACTGTAATCTAGATATGTGATTAAGTCCTACATTGCATATTCGAGGCTTAGTAGTTACTTCAAAAGAGAATTCCTAAAATAGTAGCAACCATCTATAAATTCTCCCTTCCAAAATAGGTTTGTTAACTAGATACATCAATGCGGAGTGATCAGTAAAGAACTTGAAATGAGAACCTAACAAATAATTTCTAAATTTATGAAAAGCATAAATCATGGATAAACCCTCCCTTTCTGTCGTTGTGTAGTTGCACTCATATTGTGACAACTTCCTTCTTGCAAAGTAGATAGGATGATCCATGGCTCCATCTCCAGGTTGCACTAAGATAACTCCTAAGGTAATACCTGAAGCATCTATGTGAACTTGAAATTCATTTTCCCAGTTCAGGAATATCAGAATATGTGTTGTGTTGAGCTTATCCTTTAGAGTATCGAATGCTTTATCACATTCTGGGGTCCATTGGAACATTTCATCCTTTTTCAACAGGTTTTCCAGAGGTGCAGTAATGTTTTCATATCTTCCGATGAACCTGCGATAGTACCCTGTGTGTCCCAGCGTGGAGCACAACTGCTTAGCACTCGTAGGTGGTGGCATGTTCATGCTAACCACAAATTTTTCTGGGTCTACTAATACTCCCTCTCGACATACTATGTGGCCCAAAAAATTTCCATGTGGTACGCAAAAGATACACTTTGTGAGGTTCAATGATATCTGCAATTCTTTGCATCTGTCAAACATCAAATGTAACAGTGCTACATTTTCCTTGAGAAAACTGTATATCGTCCATTCATCCATATAGACTTCTATAAAATTTTCAATGAACTCTCTAAGAGCTGCTATTACAATCCTGGAGAAACCTATAGGGGCAATATTTAAGCCAAATGGCATCACATTGTATGCGAAAGATCCCCATTTTGTTATGAATGTGGTCTTATTTTTGTTCTCTTCGGCAACCCTTACTTGGTGGTACCCTGAAAATCCATCTGTGAATGAGTACGCTTCCTTCCCCGCAACCTATTCTATCACCTCATTAGTAAAAGGTTTTGGGAATAGGTCATGCACACAGGAAGAGTTAAGGATTTTATAGTCTGCACAGACCATGATATCCTCTGTGCCTTTCTTTCTTTGAATGACTATTGCGCTGACCCATTCTGCTTCTTCCACCGCAAAAATACGTTTGGCTTCTAAAATCTTGTATATCTTCTTATTAACCTTCTCTTTTAATCTAGGGTTAAGGCAGTTTGGTTTGTGCCTCACAGGCTTTGATCCTAGTTTTAATTCAATTTTCATTTCTCCCATAACTCCTTTGATTCCCTTTAACTCTGAAAATTTATTTGGGAACAAATCCTCATATTCCCACAACAACCTCTGTATTTCTTAGCTGGTTTGCTCATCCCAGTAATCTCCCACCATAGCTGTCTTAGGTTTCTCTGTGGTCCCTATATTGAATTTTTGCAACTATAATGGGTGATTATAGGAACTATCAGTTTGTCTGGGTATGGTGTTCTGGATTTCTCTGTTCCCTTCGGTCTCTTTAATGGCTAGGTTCCTCAACTCCTCTAAGTCATCTGGGCTTTCTAAATCCCTGCTAACATTATAGCATTCTATAGGCTTCTTGTTTGAGGGTCGGTGAAGATTATTCTGAAGTTCTCAGCTATGTTTTGGACATACCACTAGGTTTGATATCTTATTTACTATTATCTCGAAGAAGAATTTCTTTAATATTTTGCAGGACTACTTCAAGCTTAGGGTACTTACTTGTAAACAAGAAGTCATTGCAAAAGTGAGTTTCCAACATTTTCTAGTTGCTAGTCTGTCTTCTGGTTTCCTCATGTATGAACCAAGATTTCGGGATTGGACCTAGGGAATGGGGAAATGCCTGAACCCAAAAGCGAGAGGGTATTTTTGCAACTTTCCACTGTGTCATGCACTACTCAATATGTTCTCTAGGATAAGATCCTTTGTTGAACAGTTGCACAACTTGGAAATCTATGTGCATCTTTAATTCCAACTGCTCCTTGTTCTGAAACCTATACTTGATATCTTGCTTCACATCATCCTAATTTATGAGTAAGGATTTATTATTGGCTCATCATCTKGCAGGGGTGTCCTGGAGGGATAAATCTAGTAATGAAATCCTTTGATCCTMTGCTACRTTTTATTTCATGCTGAGAAAAAAGATATTGAGTCCTGAGSTGCCATCATATACTARGTGTTCTCYGACTTCGGTCCCAACYRATCTGGTTTCTTTGACAGTTATGCATCTCCTCGAGAATTTTTCATATGAGCCTTGCTTCCAATTGTCAAAATCCAATTCTGAATCTTAGTCTACCGACTGTATACTCCTCCAAATTACCGATCCATYARCAATAGGATTTATATAATYGTTTCTTGTTCCTTCTATTACAGTGTACAACTAATCCAAGTCTTCTCCCTCCATATTATTGTCTGTTGGCTCTATATATATGGGCCCTACATATTTATCCAAGGGTTGAACTACCTTGATTCCAGCAACCTCAAAGGTCATGGTGTCTTTCTTTAAGTCAATTACTGCATAGTTGTCATAGGCCCAATCAATGTCAAGTAGTGTAGGATAAGGGTCCTTACCCCCCATGATTTCAATCACTTCAAAGTCAGCTACGGTCTTTACTCCCACCACATCTATTTCCACACTCTCCAGTCTTCCTATTGGGAAGATAGAATATTGGTTGGCCATTCTTAGTTGAATTGGGGAATATGTCAACCTAGGTTTTCCTAAGACTTCCTAGGTCTTCTTAGGAAGAATGTTCACATCAGATCCTAGATCCAACATGAAATCCTTAATCTTAAATTCATCTAATTGTGCTACTAGTATGAATTCTTTTCCAGTTCGTACTTTTCTTCTCTGCACTCTCTACGTACTCTTCTCGGGTAGATTGGTCCTTATTCCTGCTTCTATGGGTTCTTCATTCCCTAAAACTATATATAGTGTATTGCGTAGCTTATTTTTTAATTGGTCGTTCCCGAGAATGTCAGAGAATAATTGAAACCAAAGGTTGACTACATTTTGAGGTTGATCAGGTTGTCTTGGTGTGACTACAAGGTTTCTAGGTGTATGGGGTGAAGCAAGGACTTGCGTAGTCCTAGGGTAAACACTAGGCTTTGGGGGTTTCTCTTGCATCTCAGGGATATGGATATTCTAAAATAATTCTATGGCATCTTCAAATAACAACTTTTATTTTAGAGGGTCACACCTGTCTTCTTTAGGTGTTTCTTTCTAGATATGAGGTAAAGTGTCAGCATCAACTCCTATCTTTTCTCCACCTCGAGTAACGATATTGAGGTTGGGAAATTTTCCTTTAGTAACTCTCCTGATTTCTGAACTGATGAGGTTATTTCCTCATTGTCATACCCGATCTTCCCATTTTGCAATTAGTTCTAGGCAGTCTTCAGTTGTGTGCCCATTGGTTCTGCAGTGAGAGCACCATGGCCGCCTTAGATGAGGCAAGTCTCTAGCCATGTTTCCTTTCTCGTCACAATTATAGCATATTCTTGGCCCTCTTCCCCTATTTCTTCCTCCTCTGAAGTGTCCTCTGAATCCACCACCTCCACCTCTTCCCGATCCCTGAGGGTTTTCATTCACCCTGAATTTTGTTTGGTCCAACCTATCTGCAAGTGCATCCAATGCTCTACATTGATTGGTAGTATGTGTTGTAGATGCATAGAACTCACACTGTAATGTATTTGGTACTGTCGAGTATTTCTAGAAAATGGGTCACTGTCTTGGCCCATGCCCATGGATTCGGAAAATTTCACAATACTCAACTCTTGCTTCTTCTTGGTTCCCTCGAAAAGCATGATAGGGAGTGGGGTTATGGAATGGTAAGTTTGCATACACTAGTGTAAATCCTCTTGTGGATCCTAGTGAGGGTCCCATCGGATTCTGAAGAGGTCCCATTCCCCTCATTCGTGGACATTCGTTCACCATATGTGCTTCTGTATAACATCCAGTGCACCAGACCTGCGGTCATCCTGGTCTAGGTATTGTCAGTTCTTGAATATTTTATGTAAGTGTTGATATTTTTCCTTGTAGTTGTGCCAAATTTGCATCTGTTGGGGGTCTAGTCAGTCTCAGGCTCCCAGGGTATCCTACCATGGCTTCAATCTTCAACGATTGTTCCAAGGCATCTGTCAAAGTGGCTATCCGTTGTTGTGTTAATGGAATCCAAGTCAGAGGTAGAAATCCCTGAATGTACCATTCCCTTTGATGTTCCTCATGGGTTGGATGTGCTAACGTCCCTATAGAATCTTTAAACTTATTTTTATATTCCCAGGCTGATTCACCACCCCTTTGCTAGATCTTGCGCAACTCAGACAGAGCCTGTTGTTCTGACTGAGGTGGTTTAAACTCCACTATGAATCTGGTCCATACCTGACCAAGTGTGAATGCTTGACCTTCCATTCCTGACACTCCTGGCTCAATAATATTTATATACCACTTGAGAGCGTGACCTCTCAAGGTAGTCTGGAACTCAACCAACTTATTCTCATCTGAAGTCCCTCTGGATCTCCAGATCTCTTCAAAAAAGAACCAGTGTTGCTCAACATCTTCATCTCCCTTACCCCAAAATTATGGGTATCGGGCAATCGAACCTCCCACGTGACCAACCATTGCTGATATCGGTGTTATTATCAAAATGAAACCTAATGGTCCTGCTTGCGATCTACCAGGGGATCCCAATATCCTCCATGTACTCACACTTCCTAGATGTGATTGACTAACTAATTGTAATGGAACAAAACTAGCATGACAA